>VSMD01075044.1:0-22639 GCA_008750895.1 Mirza zaza
CACCATCATCACCATCACCATCACCATCACCACCACCATCACCATCACCATCACCATCACCACCACCATCACCATCACCATCACCATCACACATCACCATCACCATCACCATCACCATCACCATCACCATCACACATCATCACACATCATCACCATCGTCATCACCATCATCACCATCACCATCACACATCATCACACATCATCACCATCGTCATCACCATCATCACCATCACCATCACACATCATCACACATCACCACCATCACCACCATCACCATCACCATCACACATCACCATCACCCTCACACATCACCATCACCATCATCATCACCATCACACATTACCACCACCACCACCATCACCATCATCACCATCACCATCACCATCACCACCACCATCACCACCACCATCACCATCACCATCACCATCACACATCACCATCACCATCACACATCATCACACATCATCACCATCGTCATCACCATCATCACCATCACCATCACACATCATCACATATCATCACCATCATCATCACCATCATCACAGTACCTGAGCTTAGCCTTGGACACACTCATACAGTATTTCTGGAGTAACTTTGTTGTTTGCACGATTTGATCACACAATTGACCATTTATAATTGTTTCAGTCATTTCGGTACATGGATTCCAAAAAAGTTGAAACCTCTGGCCCTGATAATTTAAACAAATTCCGAGTGTGGCCTTGGTGGGCGTGATTTATGTGTTGGCCGTTGTGCTTCTGGAATAAATCTCCCGCGAGGAGGTTTCTGACAAGGACGCAGGGGAGCCTCCGCGCACATGTGAGGAGGGAGGAGGGGCGGGTAGCAGGACCCTTCCCTGCAAACAGCCGCACTGCGTGGGTGAGGGACGCGTTTCTGTTTTGAATTTGCAGTCTCTGCTCTGCGATGGGAACCATCTGCGCTGGCTAGCCGCCTTCCACGTCGCCGGCCCCGCCCCCGCCTTTGTTTGGCTCTTTCAGCTCCCGCCACTCTGTGCCCTCACCGGCCGGACCCAGCTCCAGCCTCACCCTGCAGCAGCATGGCCCGAGGCTGCTGCCTCCCAGCTCCCCGCACCCCTGCCCGCCCTGCGCAAGCCAAGAGTGGGCGTCAAAGTTCACTCTTTCTGGGAGAGAAAACTGTGAGGGGACTTAGCAGGAGGGAGCGGGGAGTCCTGCAGAGGCCACTGCAGCGGTCCTGGTGGCACACAGTGGGGCCCGGCGGGAGGGACACGGGGTGTGCGGTTGGAGCTCTAAGGGCGCTGGGGCTCTGGCCGTGCGACTCTGTGAGTAGACCCGTCTCTAACCAAAATATGAGCACGCTTTTTGTTTCTTCAAAAGCCCCCGTAGCACGCGGCGCCATAAGCACTCAGCAGTGCTGAAGTGTCACTCACTGACGTGTGGCTGCTGCACACAGTAGGAGCGCATGATCACGCATACACACACACACACATGCACACACACGTGTGCACACAGCACACGTACACACATGCGTGCGCAGGGCATACAGGTGCCAGGCTCTGAGCACTTTTCTTGTGTTATCATCTGTGTAACTCCCTCCCCAGGAAGTGCGCACATCCGCCACCCCCCTGCTGCACAGAGGGGGAAACCGAGGCACACTGAGGTCAGGTGAGGGTGCAAAGGCACAGCCGGGGTTCACACTCATTCCGGCCACATTGTGCTTTTACCTCCCCGCCAGGGGACACCTCCAAAACAGAGCAACCCCGAGACTCTGTATTTAGCCACACAGAAAAGACTAATGATGGTTTCAATAGCATGTTTTATTTTAATCTAAGAAAAGTGATTAAATTCGAAGGTCAGAAATATAAAAGATTATCCAAAAAGTTTGGGATGATAGCTGTCTCTTAAACAACCTTGACAAGTACTTGGGCTGGGCTGTGGCTCCAAAGGCTGGGTTTCTGCTTTTGCGCAGTTTAAATAAGCCCCATTCAGTACCGTCACGCACATCCACAGACAAAACTACGTTCTGGGTGATTCAGGGCCATGAGGATGTGTTTCCAAACACAAGTCTGGGCTGAGATGGCCTCAACCCGCAGGCCCGGCTCTGGGACCCCTCCGGATGGCCCCACAGGGACAGCGCACGTGGTCCCACCTCTGCCGGGGTCTGAGGTCAGCAGCTGGCATGCACGCGCAGGCGGGTCCCACTATCTGCAGCGTGGGCGCCCCACTCCTTCCCCTCCCACCAGCTGCCACCGGTGAGTCCTCGAGGCCTTCGGGACAGAATGGAGGAGACCGTGGGGCCCGCAGACACTCCTCCTTGTCTGCAGAGGAACGCCTGGGGCACAGTTCCTCCCGGCTGTGTCTCATTAGTGAAGGGGGCTGTATAATTTCCTCAGGTGGTAATTTACCTCCCCGGGGGCCCTGGGGTGGCCCGAGGCAGGAGGGAAGTGGCCACGTGCGGGGGAGCAAGGCGGCAGGTGTGCCGGGCGGCGCGGTCGTCCGGCAACTGGATTCACTCTCCTGCGGGAAGGGCCCCTTCTGGGCTGGCTCCCAACAGCAGGAGCCGTTCTCTCGGAATTTAATGGCAGGATTAATCCGAGCCCAAGGCAAGACTCAAACAGAAGCTTGAAATGGAAAAAAAACAAAGACAGTTGGAAACAAACTATCACACCAAAGATCGTTTGAAAATATTCTTTCCTACCAGGGAGCTACCTGTATTTAATTGGATTGCTTTAGTGGTTGCACAATTCATCGTGTGAGTGCCGTCTCTGGAAAGCAAAAACAAAGCAAACACAACTTCCCAAGGAACAAACCAACCCCGTGAATGTTAACTGCACGGCGGTCGGCAGAACGTTACAAACTTCCATGAAAACGTGAAGGTCCCAACGCAGTCTAACGAAGACAGTGCAGGTACCGCAGACCGTGACAGCTCTGGTTAGGGGAAAAGATGCAGCACTGCGACCAAAGTGCCTTACGCTAAGATTTCTACTGTTAAAATGTGTAGGACGGAGAAACTAAGCTTAAATGCATTCAGAAATTCGTCGCAACCGAGCACAGATTTCCAAGGTCAGAACAGGGCACATACATTGTATGTGATTAATTTTGCAAAGCCAGCTTTCACAGATCAAAACAGTCTGTTTAAATAGCTCCTTTCTACAAAGTGAATTTACATTTAAAGTACAAAGTGCAAATACTATGTGTTTTTGTTTTCTAAATTGCTCTTTGGTGAGGGAGTTTCCCACATGTCTCCGAACTGCCTTGGCTGTGAGCGGTTCATCCTTGCTTCCTCGGCTGGAAAACACAAAGACAAAAAAAAAAAAGAGACATCGTTGAAAGGAGTTTTTGCATCACTCATCCGTGGAGACCGAGGCTCGTGTTCTAGGGATAAAATATACGGGAAGAGCAATGTTTTAAAGCAGACACAAGAAGAAAAAGAGCTGTGCTAATAACCATTTTAGTTGAGAGGATTCACGAAAAACAATGAAGAGTTTTCCGGCTCTAGTAACTTCCTAACGCTTTCCCCCCTTGACAGAATTAGAAACACCAGGAAAATTGTATGAGTGGATAAGATTAGCATTTGCTTCAAATATTGTCAGTGGACTAAATATATTCAAAGTTCCACAGAATCTCCTATCACCATCACCATGGATTCATTATGCAAAAATAATTTTAATAATCTAATTTAGGCTTCAAATTTGATAAGGGCACAGCTGATTTTTTAATTTTCTGTTTCATCTTTTCCATTCACTATTTTAGCGTTCTAAGAAGAAATGTGACCTGAAAAGTTTGTAGATACTGATATATGACTTATTTTTTCCAAATGTTCCAATTCTTACAAATATAAGTCGATCCATGCTTCTGCTTTTTTTTTTTTTTTTTAATTTAAAGCAATTAAACTTTACAGTTTAGGAGACTTCTGGGTTGGCTTTTATTCCCGTTGATAAAGATCTGAGGAGGTGATGAGGAAAGAGAACATATCTCTGCACGAAGCTGGCGAGAATCTCTGCTTTAATTAGTTAGGAAGAAAGACAACGTGTCTGAGCATTCTACCAGTTACTGAAGGTGTCAGAATGGTTGGGGGAGGGGGACTGACTTGTTCACCTATGTAAACAAAGGCTCAATTGTGTAGCTCTGGTCACTTCTTAATGGTGACAAAAGCAGGAGGTCAAGGCCCCCCTGCTCACCTGTGATTAAATACTAGCTCCATGCCTCCTATCAGCCCTTCACTCGGCCTTTGTCGTCTGTGGTTATTCACACAGGGAAAGGTTTGGTGGCTGGTGCTACCTTACTCTTCAAAGAGACATTGTCTGCAGTTGCCACATCACCTGCAGGGCAGCTGCCCACCCGCCGGGACTCCACCCCGGACCCAGTCTGCAGGCCCAGCCCCTGGAGTCTCGGCCTGAAGTTGGTACATCCTTCAGGCACCATAACAAGAGCCGGAGAAACTGCTCTAGCTTCTTTTTCTGGGAAGAAGCAGGAGAGCGGGGCTCGTGCCCTGAGCTGGGCTTGTTTAGGGTTGCGTGGTGCACACGTGTGCAGTAATTGCCGTTATCCAATGAAAGCAGCCCCGTGGGGGCGGGGGGGGGCTGTGGGCTCTCGGGGTAATCGCTTTCAGACCAGCCCTGTGTTACGGCATGAGTGATTTGCGGTGGGATGTAAAACGTTAAAACCATAAGCATTTGCTAAACAAAGGAAAACGTATCACGCCTCTTCCCTAATGAAGTGGTTTTAGGTTACATCCGAGGTGTGTGTTGGAGGTCTCCACTTAAAACCCACTGCAAATCAAGGGGCTTGCCTTAGGAGATGCCAACCTGACATCAAACAGGTGCAGAATCAACAACAAATTGAGTAGTGCCCCCAGCGAGAGGAGGGTTTTGCCCCGGCTTGGGTGGAAGCGGACACGAATCCACTCCTGTTTATCTTGTGGAAAACATCCTCATGATAGGCTGTGGCCTGGGTCGCTGGCAGTACCACAATTGCATCTGGAGGGAGAGACTCAGAAACACAAGCCCGTGTTTATGAACACTGGCGGAAAGAACTGAAAATCCCTTTTGGACCCCGAGACTTGTCTTATTAGGATTCGAAGAGAAGAACAGTCACTCGTGTGCCCGGAGTGTGCTGTTCACACGACCTGAACAAAATGCAGGAGATAAAATCACAAACACCCAGACGACAGTTTAAAAAAACAACCATTTCCACAAAGCAAGGGAACTCAGATTTAAAATAATAATAATAATAATTGAAATTTTAAATAATTAAAAAAATGGGGCAAAATCTTCACGTTAATGATTCGACAAGTTGACCATCTCAGATAGGATCTGGCGAGGCTGTTATAGTTCCCACAGGGCTTACACAGTGCAGGTTGCCCGTCCTGGACTGTGTCTTCTCTTGGAAAAAACTGCCCTTAGCAAATTGACATAACCCTGAATTGTCATTGTCTATAATTAAACCAGCGAAGTGTTAAGGCTAAAATAGAGACATACTCACCTGTCTATTGGAAGTGCTTTCAGCATTACCTCGAGGGGCTGGCAGGGGGGGAAAAAAAAGATATTATTAAAAATCAAATATTCTTCATTTAATGAAAGGTTCACTATAATCTCAGGAAGGGGTCTGTGTCGCTTTAAGAAGGTATTGTCAACTGGCAAATTTCTTTACATGAGAAAAAATATCAGTTGTGCCTTAGAACCTGAGAGGAATTGGTTCCGGGACTCCAGCCTAGCGAAATCTGCACCTGCTCCAGTTCCTCATGTAGAATGGCTTAGCGTTTGCATTGAACACATGCATGGCCTTCTGTGTACTGCAAATCATCTCTAGGTTACTTTTCATGCCCTACACAACGTAAATGCTATGTAAATAGCCGCTATACTATATTGCTCTTTATTTGTATTATTTTAATTGATGTATTGTTATTGTTTGTGTTATTTTTTTCAAGCATTTTCCATCTGCAGAGACTTGAGTCTGCAGAAGTGGGCTCTGCGGGTATGGAGAGCCGACCACATGCGCGAGGAGTGCGGGTGACGACTAGCGCATTGCTAAAGTCACCGTGTAGACGGGTTCTGACACCGCAAATGCACCAGTCCAAAAGAGAAGGACGTTTCGTTCCGCCCCAGCCTCCAAAGGTAAATTCCACTAACTGTGGAGAGTTTCTTGCTGGTGAGTCCCAAACTTTCCCCGGAGGACAGAGGGTTCCTGCCCCTGCGATGCTGGGGATGAGGCCCTAATGCGCCAAGGGACAAGTTCTTCGCAGTCTTTTAGTTTTATATCAAGGTCATGAAAAAAACAACACGTTTGGCTCAAAATAATTTTGCCCAAATCTTCAAGTGAAATCGAAGCCAGTGGGAGCCTTGGGGCTAGTTCTGGGGCTTCCCTGCCCAGGGCGAGATGGAGCGGCCCACCGGGTCTTCTGCTCTGGGTCCAGCATCCACACTTCTGTCTCCACGGAGACGTCCCTGGGAAGCCCCTGCCCTCCACTGCCCTGCGTCTGGCAACTGTCTCTGAGCTCTTCCCTACCTGTCAGCGGCAGCCCCTGGCTTCCCACCTGGTTCCCAGGCTCTCCTCGATCCTGGAGAGGTGGGAAGACAAGCTCCACGCAGGGCTGCGTCCTTTCGTCCCCCCATCCCCAATGTCAGCTCCTCCCCTCCCTCCCCTGCCATCGCCCCTGCAGGGCACTGGGGCCTCATCCCCGTCCTGTGACACCTGCCCACTGGGGTCTCACTCAGCCTCAGGCTGTTAAACAGAGTCTGCTCCCAACAGCTCGCCAGGGCATGGACTCTGGGTCCTTCAGTCCCGAGTCTGAGCCCCAACTTCATTATGTCCCCATGGGGAAATGTATAGGAAGCTCAAAGGAAACTGGACCGTGCCCGACTGTCACCTGCCCTTTAAAAGCCGCTTCTGGCTGGTCACGGTGGCTCACGCCTGTAATCCTAGCACTCTGGGTGGCCGAGGCGGGAGGATCTCTTGAGCTCAGGAGTTCGAGATCAGCCTGAGCAAGAGTGAGACCCCGTCTCTACTAAAAATACAAAGAAATTAATTGGCCAACTAAAAATATATAGAAAAAATTAGCCGGGCATGGTGGCGCATGTCTGTAGTCCCAGCTACTAGGGAGGCTGAGGTAGAAGGATTGCTTGAGCCCAGGAGTTTGAGGCTGCTGTGAACTAGGCTGACGCCACGGCACTCTAGCCCAAGCAACAGAGTGAGACTCTGTCTCAAAAATAAATAAATAAATAAATGCCGTTTCTGTTGTCGTTCACTTCTCAGGGTGCAGCAGCCCTGCTCTCGAGTTGCCCAGGGCACACCGTTGGTGGCTGCCACTCCTGTCTGCCCATGCTGCCCGCCTCACCCGTGAGCAGGTCCTCTGGGCTCTACCGTCAGGAACTTCCACCACCTGCTGCCCAGCCATCCACCTCTGCCCCAGGGACCGGCAGAGCCCTCACCTCACCGCTGTCCTCCCTCAGCCCTCCCCATCTGTTACGTGCACCGACATGGCAACACAGGACCCTTCATTCCTGCATGCCCCTCCCGTGGCCCCTCCTGTGCACACAGGCCAGACTCTTTGGGTGCTGCTGGGCTGGGCTCAACCCCACCTCCTGCTGTCTCCAGGATGTTTCCTGCTCCCCGTGGACTCCTGTCCACTCCTGTAGCCTGCGGGCACTCGCTGTTCCTGCAGACTGTGCCCCACCTGACAGGACACCCCTGATCCCCTCCTGTGCCCGTTCCAGGTCCCCACCCTGGTGGCCTCTCTGCCCTTCCCATCAGGCGCCAGCCCCCCTTGCATTTCTAGCTCAAGTCCCCACTGAACCCCGGCTCTTCTCACTCTTTTGATGACCTGTTTGCCTGCCACAGCGCACACCCCCAAACAGGCAACGTGCGTGTCTCTTCCGTGTACTGTGTCTTCAGTGTCTGGGACAGCAAGTCCTCTGTGACTAGCTTCCAGGTGAGTGGACATGTAGCGGGGAGGGGCCCGCATCCCAAATTCCTTGCTATTGTGTTTATTTCTATCTGCTCAATAAAAAAATACCGAGAAAAGAGTAAAATTATTCTATTTCCAACTCTGTCTCCTCTTGTCAAACAGAAACACAATGTAAACAGGCAAAATACAAATGTATTAAGTAAATTGCAAATGTCTTAAACAGTAGCTAAGTCTATTATTTTCTTCAACTGTAGGTTTCAATGATCTACGTGTCAGAATAACTGCTGCACTCATCCACTTTGTTTTCCTGAAATCAGAGGTCCCCAACCTTTTTGGCACCAGCGACTGGATTCACGGAAGACAATTCTTCCACCGATGGGAGTGGGGGGGGGGGGGACTCTGCGGCCTGGTTCCTAACAGGCCCCGGGGGTTGGGGACCACAGCCTCAAATGACTACTTTAGAGAAAAAATAGGCTTTGTGGCTAACAGTTCAAAATTAAAGGCTATTAATTTGATACTTGAATTATTCTGAGCCTATTTGGCTGCTCAGCAATTGCCAGTTTTTTGTTGGATTGTTTTATAATGAAGACCAACCTCCCTGGTACTGTAGCTGTAGATTAAAAATAAGTTTCAGTAAGAAAAAGTTAATATTCTTACATGTGAGGAACAAAAGCCTTGCTAAATAGATGTAAAAAATATAAATTTCATTAATGACACCTGGCAGACTATTTTATGTAAGATGCAGTAGGAAAAAGCACTATTTAAAATATATGAAAGGAAGGAAAA
The DNA here is from genome assembly GCA_008750895.1 of Mirza zaza. Taxonomy (NCBI): domain Eukaryota; kingdom Metazoa; phylum Chordata; class Mammalia; order Primates; family Cheirogaleidae; genus Mirza; species Mirza zaza. The sequence goes on from VSMD01075044.1 coordinate 8,668, forward strand.
TAATAAATTATTAATTAATTGCAACGGAACATAGTGTAAATCATCAAAGTAAATATGCAACAATGTTACATCAACAAAAATAGATTTCAGCGAGGCTGCAGGAGAGAGAGACTATGTATCTCACAACCATCTAAATAAAGTTCAGAACCAGTTGGGACTGTTTACATCATCTGGTATCAAATGACAGTGATTGTTTCCAGGTGACCTTGCAAACAGCAACGTGGCTTAAGGAAATATGCCCAAAAGACACGTAGCTAGCATGACGATTTGGTTGAAAAAGAAAATTTGGTCAAAAATGAACATTTCCTAATTGCTGAGTTTCTGTGTAATGGTAATTTTGGAGAATTATGAGGGCACATTGTAATCTTGTGTAATTATTTTTTTTTTTCTGAATCTCTTCAGAAACATGTCCTTTCTTGGCTTTATAATTTTTCAATCATTTCCAGGCAATTATTTCTCTTTTGCATTTTTAGTAGCAAAAATGTACGTCAAACTTTTCAACACTGTGTCTTAGTTGCAATAATTTAAATGCAAATTCTTTTGTAATTGCTTAAAATAAGTGTGATTAATTTAGAAAGTATATATATTTATATTATGATCCCATTTGTAGGGAAAAACCATAGTACATGTATACACATGCATAGAAATAGTGTTTGGAAAGATATGGAACTAGGTCTATTTATCTCTGAGAATTAAGGTCAAATGTTATGTTTTTTATTTGATTTCTCAGTTTTTGGAATATAAAAATGCATGTTCACTTGTGAGAAAAAATACAGGAAACAAATGAAACTAGTAGCAGTTTGACTATTTAGAGGGTCCCAACTAATTCCCCCCTGCATATTTAGGTTTTCCTGACTTTTCACTGTTTCAAACAATACACAGTAGAAAAAAAGTAGCTAATAATAAAATAGGGGGGGACACAGTAGGAAAAAACATAGAAAAAGTCCTTAAGGAAAATGAAAGGGTTGCAAGATCAACTAAATATGCATTCAAATCCCCAATGCTCGTTTTTAACCAAATTGCTACTTTTACCAAATTGTAGCTTATTTTAGGAGTAGATCAAGTACTTTCTTCTTGGTTACTAATAAGACAATAAAGCTCAGACATATCCAATTGTTCAGAGGGACCTAAAGAACTCAGAATTCTGCAGTAATTTAAACCCTTCCAATAAGTGACGGTGACACCAAGAGAGAGTGCCCTGTGCCCGGTCACTCACGCCCCCTCCCCGTCGGGCCTGTGCCCGCCCCTCCTATTTCTATTTCTCCTATTTCTATTAAAATGCTACAGGTTAAAACGGGGCCATGTAGATGGACACAGGACCTTCCATCTAACTCAGGGCCCCAGCGCTAGTGTCTGCAGGGAGGTGGGAATTTGAAGCAGTTTCCCAGTCCTCCATGACGCTGGCTCTGGAAGATTCTGCATGAAGAAGACGTACTCGGTCGAGAAACCTCTCGCTGCCTCTCCACGAAAGGTCTCCTAAACTGTAACGCAGCTCAGACCCTCTGCAGGCCCCCTTCCATGAAGCCAGTGAGCACACGCACCACGCTCAGGGCCGATCTGAGTGATACCTTCAGTTAGATGTTCTGGTGCACACACACACATGCACATGCATGCACACACAGGCACACACACGTGACACACGCACACTGGGCGTGTCCTCACAGTGGGCACCCACACACTGTGTGACCCCCAGGGACTCACTCCTTCTTCATTAATGGTCTCTCCAGTACCTGCTCCATGCCAGGCACAGTTCTGGGGTCTCTCCAGCGCCTGCTCCACGCCAGGCACAGTTCTGGGGTCTCTCCAGCACCTGCTCCGTGCCAGGCAGAGTTCTGGGGTCTCTCCAGCACCTGCTCTGCGTCAGGCACAGTTCTGGGGTCTCTCCAGCACCTGTTCTGCGCCAGGCACAGTTCTGGGGTCTCTCTAGCACCTGCTCCGTGCCAGGCACAGTTCTGGGGTCTCTCCAGCACCTGCTCTGCGCCAGGCACAGCTCTGGGGCCAGAAGCACAGCTCCTGAGGGTCCCCAATCCCCAAGGGTGGAAAATGTCACGAGCAGGCCAAACAATAGAATACATAGAATGGAAGAGTGTTGGGGGAAAACAGAGCAGAATAAAGGGAGAGAAAGTGTTGGGCTCCTGGGAGGAGCAGTTTTAGATCAGGAGACCAGGGAAGTCTTGGATAGAAAGGAGCATCCTGGTGAAGCCCCACAGGGTGTGGGAAGGGAGACACGCAGGTGTCTGGCGGGACTTTCCTTTCGGGACGAGGCAGTCCTTGGGGGAAGGGCCTACCTGGGGGATGGCACACCTGGGGAAGAACATACCTGGTGGAAGACACACCTAGCAAGACAGTCAGGGCACACCTGGGGCCAGGACACACCTGGAGAGGCAAGGTAGGCACACCTGGGGTGAGGGTGTACCTGGAGAAGAATATGCCTGGGGCCAGAGAACACCTAGAGGGCCAGGGAGGGCACACCTGGGGGCAGAGAACACCTGGAGAGGCAGGGAGGGCACACCTGGGGCCAGGACACACCTGGAGGGGCAGGCAGGGCACACCTGGGGTGAGGGTGTACCTGGAGAAGAACATGCCTGGGGCCAGGGAACACCTAGAGGGGCAGGGAGGGCACACCTGGGGGCAGGGAACACCTGGAGAGGCAGGGAGGGCACACCTGGGGCCAGGGCACACCTGGAGGGGCAGGGAGGGCACACCTGGGGTGAGGGTATACATGGGGAAGAACACACCTGGGGCCACGGCACACCTGGAGGGGCAGGCAGGGCACACCTGGGGTGAGGGTGTACCTGGAGAAGAACATCCCTAGGGCCAGGGAACACCTAGAGGGGCAGGGAGGGCACACCTGGGGCCAGGGCACAGCTGGAGGGGCAGGAAGGGCACACCTGGAGAGAGGGCATACCTGGGGAAGAACACACCTGGGGCCAGGGCACACCAGGAGAGGCAGGGAGGAGGCCAGGATGGGTGGAGTCGGGGACAGAACAGGGCAGAGAGGGACACCTGGAAGTGTGGGAGGTGAGGGGAACGATATCACCGTAGAACTTATAGTTGCTGAAAGGACCTTTCCCCTGCAGAGTGAGGCGTGGCTCCACTGGGAAGCTGTGGTCACAGAAAGACGTGACTCAGCCTTTAACAGGAGCACTCTCGGTTGTGTGAAGGGCCGGTTTGCGGGGGGGGGGGGGGGGGGGGGTGTGACAGCCCAGCCCAGGAGGCTGCTGAAAGATCCCAGATGACAGCAGTGGCGTCTGTGGCTGTCTTCCTTCTCCTCCTCCTCCTCCTCCTCGTTAACCCTTTCTTCACCAGACCACCGTCTGGCTGCACCCGTTTTGCTTCCAGCTCTGGTCTGCCCGTCTGCACTCCGTGTTATACCCCCTCATCCTCCCAGACTCCGAACTCCAGCGTGGCCGGGCTGGCCTCTCCTCTCTGCGGGCGCTTGCGGAAGGCCTCTTCCCGCCCTCCGGCCTGAAAGGCCGTGTGCGCTTCCTCCTCTCGGATCCACCTGCATCCTGGTGTGTTCTCTCCGCCGAGACCTCACCCGGGGCCTCGGGGGGCCGTGAGAGGAGAACCGACGGCAGCTGCTCTGGGTCCCCTCCCGGCGCCCACCGTGGTGGTGACCAACCCCCTCCGGGATCTCTGACGTCCCTCCTGGCGCGAACCGACACCGCTGGCGTGTCCAGGCAGCTCGGCTTCCCGTCTTGCCTTGTGCAGACAGCCGCTGCTGAGCCGAGTCGCGGACCCCTGAAGGTGGGTCCTTCTTGCATGTGGTCACAGGGGCTGATCCAAGCACCGCAGCCCCTGGGCGCAGTCACGCAGTTGGAGTCGACGCCCCGTCTCGGACCGTCCGACTTCAGGATGCCCAGCAGGACCGAGGTGACGAGTGTCCTGCAGGGGCCAGTCTTGGTGTCCGGAATGTTCCCCGCCCCCCCACCCCCGTCCCCCCGGGCGGCTGCGGAGCTGCTCTCAGACACGGCACATCCTCTGCGCCGTCCCCGAGCCCTTCCCCAGAGAGCTGCACCCTCCTCAGCCCCGGCGGCACTTTGCACAAACCACCGTCCCTTTGTCACTCTGAGTTATGGTGATTTGATTTCTTTCTGCACATCACGAGATCCCTGAGACCCTGCCCCTCTCTCCACCCCTCCGTACCTGGTAGCTACTTGGCGCTTTGATGGAATGGGTGAAGGATTAAAATGGTCTCAAAATTGGCTGGGCGCGGTGGCTCACGCCTGTCATCCTAGCACTCTGGGTGGCCGAGGCGGGAGGATCGTTTGAGCTCAGGAGTTTGAAACCAGCCTGAGCAAGAGCGAGACCCCATCTCTACTAAAAACAGAAAGAAATTAATTGGCCAACTAAATATGTATAGAAAAAATTAGCCGGGCATGGTGGCGCATGCCTGTAGTCTCAGCTACTCAGGAGGCTGAGGCAGGAGGATCGCTTGAGCCCAGGAGTTTGAGGTTGCTGTGAGCTAGGCTGACGCCACGGCACTCACTCTAGCCTGGGCAACAGAGTGAGACTCTGTCTCAAAAAAAAAAAAAAAAAAAAAAAAGAAGAAGAAGAAGAATGGCATCAGAATCAAAGCAACTCCTGAGCAGAACCACACGCTGCTGAAACCGGGTCCTGCAGCTGGTGGTGGAGGGAGGTTTTGCCGTCGCAGGCTAGTCCATCGCACTGGGGTCTCCAAGACCACACATGTTCGCAAGTCCTCGAGCTCACCGACTCCGGGCGCTGCGTGTCCTCGGCGGGGCTCAGCACAGACTGCGCTGCACCAAACGCCAAGTCCTGCGGGTTGAACCGACCCACGAACTCCACGATTCACGCTCTGGGAAGAACCCATCACACGTTTCACCGGAAGGTCACAGTCTGGGCTACTTGAAGGTGGAAGTCTTGAAGGTGGAAGCGGGTGGGAGAGAAACCAGGGAGGGTCCAGGGGCGGACAGTGTCTTCCTGGAGAAACCTTCCTGACCACGCAGATCCGCCTTGAATCTATGTGAACCTGACTCTTTCCAGCTTCTGGCACAGCAAGTGCAGCTCTGGGCCGCCACCCTATCTGCAAACTGGCCAACCTCGGAGGGCCTTCGCCCCCCTCCTTCAGGCACAGAACGTCCTCGCGTGCATCGGCTGGATTTGAGCTATTGGTCAACAGCGTGTGCCCAGCAGGGCACCTCCTGCCCTGCCACCCTCAGGCGGGAAGCTGGGGAGACGCCGGCCAGCAGCCAGCAGGAGGGGTCCCCGCGGGAGATGGGCCACCCCGCGCCACGCAGAGAGGAATGACGATTAAAGATGAAAGAGAACAGGCTGCACACGCACTCTGCCCAGACTTAATTTGCTCATGAGAACCACAAGAATTAGCCTTTGTCCTGTGGAGGAGGGGTCACAGGCGGCCGAAGGGCACGGCAGGTGTGGGTGGGGCAGCGGCAGACACGGTGCTCCCTCGTGCGTGAGCCACGGGTGGTGCTCACTGCCGCTGTGCCCAGCCCCCAGGGACTGGAGGACACCGTGTCCTCCCCGGCCGCAGACTGGGCAGCACTGACCTTCCCCCCATGTCACTCCTCGGGCCCCCCAGGCGACCCCGACATGGGGTGTTAAGTCCTTGGTCTGGGAGCCTAAGCGGGGACCAAAGTAGCAGCAAAAGCCAGGGACACGGCGAGGACAGCCATTTCCGTGGTTGGGCGTGTTCCCCACGTTGCGTGTGCTGGGAACTCGAGCCCCAGTGCGGAGAGCCAGGTGGTGTGATCGTCTGGCGGTCCCATCTGAACGCCCTTGACCTTGGACCTCCCAGCCTCGGGACCGTGAGAAATGTGTGTCTGTTCGTGGCACGGGACCCAGCCTGGGGCCCTCGGTTACAGCAGCACGCGTGGGCGGGAGGACAGTCCCCGTGCAGGAAGCGGAAAGCGGTGACTGACAGCGGCGACAAGTGCCAGGAAACCCGTGGTGACATCGTCCGGAACACAGCGGGCAATGCAGGGGCCGCTGCCGAGAGCGGGCGCCCGGCCGTCCATCCAGGGCCAGGCGGCTGCCGGCACCGAGTATGGGTCACAGAGCCCCAGCGGGAAGACGCGCTGACCCAGGGCAACTCCCCAGGGCCCCAGCCCCGGCCGCACACGGCACAGGGAAGAAAGCTCTGCTCAGAGGGCCAGCACTACTGCGCACACGCGTCTCCATCTGTCACTCACAGTGACGGCTGTCCCGTGGTCTCATCGCCCGGGAGGCAGCTGTGAATACGATGGGGTGGGATTGGACCCGGAGCCCCCTCCAGCCCTGGGGAGGTTTAGGTTTAGTGCCACCATCTCCGCGGTGTTGATTGGAACCTGTCTGTGCCCAGGCAGTGGAGCCGCGCCAGTCCGGGTGACTCCTGTCCTGCTGGTCTCACTCAAGCCCAGCCCACCCCACACTCGCACAGGGGGGGCCTTGCCAGGGATGGAAGGTCTAGAATAGCCGTGGGACTTCTCGGTGTCGCCCCGCAGACAGCAGAAGGGCCGCCGCGTCCGGCGTGTGGCCCCTGCACACAGAGCAAAGCCAGGCGGCCTCGTGGCTGCCACGTGGTCTCCAGGACAACAGAAGTGCAAGTGGCCAAGGCAGCCGAGCAAACACCTTCTAAGTAACTGAGGCTCCATTTCCAGGACTGGCTTCTTGCAGAGAAAGCAGAATAGAGCAGAACCTCGCGGTGACTCGGATCTAGCTGGAATGTAGTTTAGCTGAATGACGTTGAGTGACCATCAGGACAAGCACCATGGACACAGAAAAAAGCAAAGAAATACGTCGTTGCCTTCTAGAAGCCTCATCCAGATCAGCTTCAAGGGTCCGAGTTTCACAGCCGAGATTCGGCACGGGCCGGCCACAGACCGAACAGGACGTCAGTGCTCCGGGACACACACGCGCGCACGTGCGCACACACACATGTGTTTTTCCACCCCACGGTGCTGCCGAAGGTGATAACAGAATAAAAGCAGCAGCATAAAATGCCAGTGATGGGGCAGGACCCCAGCCCCACTCAGCCCCCTGCTGTTCAAATGAGGAGACCGAGACCCCCGTGGGAGCATCGTGTCCAGCACACGCGTGTAGCCAACTGCCTGGCCCTGCGGCCCCAGCCTCGGAGACCTGGCTCTCCCACACGTGTTGCCCATGCGTGGACACGTGGGCTCTGGCTGTGGCAGGATTCTCTCTCTCTTGTACCGGTTGTTTATCTAGGCCAGGCAACTAAGCAGCTAGTTAGGCCTGGCCTAACACGCACGCACACACACACACACACACACACACACACACACAAATTCTATTGGTAAAGCAGCTAAAACCACTGCTCTGAATAACAGCAGTTATCTGACTGCTCACCCGCTGGCCTGCCTGTCTGGCTGGAGTCCGGGTTGTGGGGGAGGGCAGTTACTTCCAATGACTCCCAGGTTTGCACTTCAAATACCCGGAGAGCAAACGTGTTTGGAAACCGGGCCACTATGACTCGAACGCTACAGACCCATCTTCAGATCGGCACTCAGCTCACGGGCAAAGGCACACGGAGCCCTCCTGCCCCAGGGCAAGCTGCTGCTGCTCTAGTATGGTCTGTCATTTCCTTGCAGGCCGGTGACCTGCAGTTAAACGGCCTGCTGCGTTTTTCTTGCACCCTCAGACCACAGGGACTAGCTACGGGGTGCGGGGGGCAAACCACACGGGCATCAAGGTCTGACGCGCCGCCAGGGGCGAGGGGAGTTAAAGGCTCTTACTGTGGCGCTTCTTTGTGTTGGCCTTGCCTTCCTCCTTCGTGACGCCCAGGCAGCCCATCAGCTCCTGCACGGAGATGGACTTGTCATTGTTCACGTCGCAGTATTCCACAAACTTCTTCACACATTTCTTGGGCTTTGACTTTTTCCGAAGGAATCTCTTGAAGGGTTTGATTTCCTTCTTGCCGATGTCCCCGCTGGAGTTTTTGTCCAGGAGCTTGAAATACCAGTGCACCACCCTCTCCTCCAGCGTGTGGCTGGGGTCGGGTTCGGAGAGCCTGCGGGGAGCACAAGTCGGTCAGGACAAGGGACCACGGGGCCGCCTCTTCTCGGCCACGCTTGTCCCCCCGCCCCGCTCGGTGGCTCTCACGGTCTGGAGTATGAGCCTGCGTGTTTCATGTACTGCTCATCAGGTACAACAATTGGTAAAGGTTATTTAGAAGATGGATTTGGCAAACGTTTTTCAGGCCAGTTTCAAAATTGCAACTGAGGAGGCGCATCTGTGCAGGCCAGTGGTGCAGACTCACTGCTGCCAGCTCGGGGGATACCCGACCCTCGAAACGCCACAGCAATAAAAATACCGAGCGTGACCTGTAGCAGGTGGGCAAGAGCCAGAGCAAGCTCACCTACGTCCACCGTGGAGGTGACACAAAGGTACGCCTACAAACATGCCTCGGGTTTCAGAAATCCTATTTTGAACAGTGTGAATGTAACTGATGCTAGTAGATCATACATTTGAAACTGGATGAGACTGCAAAATTTGCGGGCTGTATATTTTGCCACAGTAAACAAATCATATTTTGAGAACTTCAAACATTTCCATTCAAAGTATTTAAAAATCCAAGCTGGGACTCTAAAATGCAATTCCACAGTATGGGGCCACGGGAAGGAGGTGCCCTCCCCCCCTCCCTTCTCCCCTCCCAGCCTCACCCCACCACCTGCAGGAATGGTGACCCTGCCCCACGGAACCCCTGGGAATCACGTGTGCAGGGCTCTGCCCTGATGACAGTGTCCTCCGGGATTTAGATGTGTCACGAGAAAAACATGCTACTTCACGTTTTTGGAGAGAGCTCCTTTTTTTAAAAAAATTTTTTTAGGTCTTAATGCATTAGGGTCTCAGATGTCTAAGGGTTAGACCCACGTGGAGTTTTCCAGATTTCCCCCAGCCCTGGGCCTCTGACACGCGTGGCGAACGTACCTGCCGGACGGAGAGGAGGGGTCGGAGACGGCGTGGACCATGTCCGTAGACAGCGCGTCCAGAACGCTCGTCAGAAACTCATGCTTTTTGGCACCGGGACAACCTAGGGGGGGAAAATATGTACGTGCTTTCATACTTCACAGAACTGGCAACGTGTAACAGATGTTTTCTGTAATGGAAAGAAACGTCGTTTGAGTATCTGGAAATTATTCTGCCGGACTACCTTAGTATCAATGAGCTAATCTGAACACTGGCAAACACACTGCAATGTGCATGTGCAGACTTGCAGATTTCTAGCCCTGGTTATTAGTAATTACGATATCTGAGATTTTTTGAATTATTAGGTAAGACTGAGATTCACGGGGCATTCAGAGCTCGTGGATCTTCAGAGCAGCAGCCGGGGGTCCGTGACGCCGCTACCCAGTGCCGTGTGTGAAGCACGACTCGTGGAAGCGCCGGGAGCCCCGCCCACACCACGCGGAGAGACGACGAGACTGGTGGGCCCGAGTGCAGCTCCTCCCGCCCCCGCCATTCCCAGAACCGCCTCGCTGGCCGGAAGACAAAGGAGAGGAGTGGGAGGCGGGAGGATTGCTCTGAGCCCCACGCCGCCGCTGCTCACACAGTTCGGCAGGTTTAGCGCCTGTGGCTCTGGCTCCGAGCTGAGCATACACGGTCCCCAAGGTCCAGGGGTGACGCGGTGACTCAGTTTATCCAAACCTAACGTTCCGAGGCAAGACCTCCACCACGCAGGCGGCCTTGAACTGCCCTTTCCCTCTCCCCAGCCTTCTGGAATTCCCCAAGCCCCGTGCCTGAGGGGAGAGTCTTCTCTCCCCGAGTTCAGGATAACTTTGCAAAGAGGCCGCCAGCTCACTCTGGGGTCCTTCCCGCCTGGATGCCCCCGGGAGCGCTCATGGAGGGTGGCGCCTGGTCGTGGGGCAGCCTGCGCGGTCCTCACGCCCAGGACGAGCGACAGGAGAAACGGGAGCTGTCCCCACCACGCTGCCCTCGGACGCTGAGAAGACGCACAGTGAGCGTCCACGGGATAAACACGCAAAAGAAAGACAGAAGGCGCCATCCTTGCTTCGAGGATGAGCACGCTGGGCTTGGGGAGCTCGGTGGCGGGCGATCGCGGGGAGCGGGCAGGCAGGGGCACGCGGCGTCTGCGGATCCCACCGGCTCGCGGCTCAGCGCGGTGCAGCGTCCCAGGGGCTCCGTCCTCCCTTCCCGCCCGAGCAGGTGCGGGTGTCCAGGGCGCGGGCGGCAAACTCGCTCTTCACCGTTTTCGTTTTGTTTAACTATGTTTTTTGCTAAAAAAAAAAAGACCTTAGTAGGCCAGGAGTGGTGGCTCATGCCTGTCATCTTTGCACTCTGGGAGGCCGAGGTGGGCAGATCACTCAAGGTTAAGTGTTTGAAACCAGCCTGAGCAAGAGCGAGACCCCGTCTCTACTAAAAATAGAAATAAATTAACCGACCAACTAAAAATACACATAGAAAAAATGAGCCGGGCATGGTGGCGCATGCCTGTAGTCCCAGCTACTCGGGAGGCTGAGGCAGGAGGATCGCTTGAGCCCAGGAGTTTGAGGTTGCTGTGAGCTAGGCTGACGCCACGGCACTCACTCTAGCCTGGGCAAGAAAGCGAGACTCTGTCTCAAACAAACAAACAAAGACCTTAGAAGAGTTTGGTAGAAGGAAGAGAGAAATGTGAGAGGAACAAAGGAGAGAAGCCAACGGGTCAGGACCAAAGGGACAGCTACCAGCCTTGCCCTGCCACGTGCCACGTTCCACATGCCCAGCCACGAGCCTGGGCGGGCCACCGTGGCACCAGCTCCGGGCGTCCTCAGGCTCTGCTACGTCTGCGGATGTGCCACGCAGGCACTCAAACGTCCCAACCCCCTGTGTCAGGGCGTCTGCTCGGACCGCCCTCGCCACGGCAACCAGGGAGTTCACACCACACGGCGAGCGGCAAGCTGACGTCTGCCGAATCCAGGTCCATTTTTTAATAAGAAAAGCTTCAGATGCTCCCTCCAAAGTCTCGGGAGTCTGCTCAGGGGCAGAAGACGAGAAGGTCTGCAGAGCCCAGGGCAGAAAGACGTGTCCAGCTGAGAGGAGGGGCCACTCCATGACCCTTCCCGGCGACCCCCGGAGGAAGGAACCAGAACATGAACACGCTCCCCTGGGAGACCGTCACCGGTGCCCGGCCCACGGGGAGACCGCGTGTCTCTCTGGGCTCTGGGGCCGCAGGAGAACCGGGCAGGGCCCCACAGCAGCCACGGGGGAGGCGGCCAAGTTATGCGGAGACCAACATGTCGATGTCATTAAAGCCACTCTGGTTTCCGTACGTTCCCTTTTGACACTTGGGTTTTGTTGTCATTGCTATTCAAGTGTGCGCTCCCTGTCCCTAGCAGGGATCCATTTACGCCTGTTTTCACTTCGTTAAACGCACACGCCTGAAAACAGATGTGCACGGCCAACTGGGGGGTGGGGCAGAACTTGGGGGTGAGAAGGCCGCTGCACGTCCGCTCTGCACACAACCCAGAAGCAGATCGCGACCCACAGGAAAACCCGCCCCCGTGGGGGGAGTGCTGCTTTCCAAGAAGAAAGTAGTTTATCCCATCGGGTGCCCCTTGGAAAGAAGTTGAAGCCATTGGCTCCAAGGGCTCGTGGCTCCGGCCGCTCCTGCCCCACCGCCCGCCATGGCCTGGGGTCCCCCAGGGGCTGGGATCCCCCAGAGAGGAGCAGGGACCACAGCCCCAGGTCTCAGGACGCCTCCCGGCCACGCCCGGGCACACGGGGCAGAAACTCGTGAGGACGCCGCAGCTGCCGCCGGGGGAGGATGCCACAGCTGCCACAGAGGCCAGTCTTTGCGAATTCCCAACCCTCTGTCACCCTCCAGAGACCCCCGCAGGGATGCGAGGAAGAAGAAGGAAATGCCGTCGTCTGGGAAAGGTCAGCACATTCAATCGCTCTCAGCACCGAGCGGCTTTGAGAGAGAGCCATGCCTGTATCTGGGGCAGTGATGGCGTCACTGGGGACACAACAAGGGATTTTTATTGGCTGTTAATTTAATCGTGTCCCCCCCACTGAGGTACAACAGCACAGCATTTTTAATTAGAAAACAATATATGTTATAAAACACAGGGTTGGCATCCTATATAAAGCTGTAGGATTCTAATGCAAAAAGGAAAATTTAGCATACAAAGTGTGATCTGCTTTTAAAGAAATAAATACTAACTCAAATGTGCTCACGTATTTCTTTAAATTGTGGTATACGTTACATGCTGTGAAGTGCATGGATCTTCCTGCTAAAGATCTCATTTCATTGGGGAGAGGTGCTTAGGGTCCAAAAAGGGAGTATTTTTTATTTTCATTTGCGAAGTCATTGAACTTCATTTTGAGTAAAGCAAAGGGAAAAATGAGTTAGGTTCAGAAAGGTGGAACTGCCACATGTCCATGACGTGCAAGGTCGTTCAGTCTCGTGCTTTACGGAGACATATGTGTGGCTGGCATGAACGGTCAGAGGCCACACACATGAAGCCCACCTGCCGTGGGAAACCCTGGCCGGAGGGTCCCCTCACCCCACAGGTCCTGGGAACACGGCGGAGGTGCCGAGCCCCAGAGCTGAGCGGAGCGTCCCGGCACCTCACATCACCTGACCAGGTGATGGGGACGACGGCGCACCTGTACCTGAGAAGCACGGCTGCTGCAGCTGCGAGGACAGCTGTGTACGAGGTGGGAGTAGCCTGTGTCACCCCCAAATCGGCCTAGAGGATAGGCAGGGAAGTGCTGGCACTTACTGGGATAGGCTTACTCATGAGGGTGTGGATCCTGGGACATGGGGTGGGAGCCCAGGGGGCGGGAACAGAGCAGGCACCTGCCTGTCCAGGTGTCCCCACCGCGGTTCATCTCCTGTCACTCGGCTCCACACTTCGACACTGCCTGCTATTCACGGAGAGCCGAGGTCCCTTGTCACCCTCACCCCAGAACCTGGGATGACGCTTCTTTCACTATGAGCGAGGTTGTACTTGAAAGCTATTCTGACGGGGGAAAAAGGCAAATAAAAATGTAAAATGAGATGAACTTGGAAGGAAGAAAACCATGGAATCTATGAGAGTGAATTCGCACCATACAGGGAGTGACAGAAATGCCTCGAAGTGAACGTTCCGTCACCGGGAAATGCCCAGGTCTTGCAGACGGATGAAGGAATGACAAGGCTTGGAGCAAAGAAGGAAACCGCCCCATGGTATCGGGTATTGGGGTTCCCCACTGCCAAGCCCGGGGAGACGTGCGGCTCCTCCTGACAGCTCAGTGACGGGCAGAGACCCTCGTCCCTTGCAGGGGACCAGCCTCTGTGCCTCCCACCCCCCAAAGCCGCCCTGCCCTCGGGCTCTGGGCAAAGGCAGCGGGGAGGCGCTGGGCTCGGTCCATTCCCGCACTCGCTCCGCCCTCTCTGCCCACACGGCGACTCCTGGGGAAATCGAGGCATCTGAGACGCGAAGAGGAAACTGCACAGGGAAGAGACGTCTTTAAACCAAACCCCCAAAACACGTGTGATCACACATTTTTCACGTCCGGCCTATTGGCACTTGCTGAATTTGGAAAGTCTACTTAAAATCATGAATTACCACCGGTTAAAAAGCGCTCTAATCTCACGGGTTCCACGCCCAGCCAGAGCACACAGCTCTTTCTACTCAGCACTCTCCTGTTTATTGAATGTAGAGCTGCTGTGTTTCAGTCCAGGCAGAGATTTCCCCGGAAGCGCTATTCGAGGGGCATGTCCGGGGCCTGCGGGGCCCCATGACGGGCTTTGCACGGCGCCACCGCCTGCCTTCGCGCAAGCTTCACGTGTGCAGCTGGTGCACACATCTCCGACGTGCAGCTTCTACCCGCCCCACACCCAGGCCTCTCCGTGATCCAGCAGAACTGGTATTTGAGAGAGAGAGAGAGAGGGAGGGAGGGAAATTAAGGGCCAAGTCACACGCGGATTTATTTAGTGGAAAATTAAGGCTTGCATTGCACTCAAGAACTAGGACCTCCTTGGGGTGCAGGAGGACAGCTTTGC
>VSMD01075048.1:0-131508 GCA_008750895.1 Mirza zaza
CCGCCCCGCCCCCCCCGCCGCTCGGGGCCGCCCCGCCCTCCCGCCGCCCCGCCCCCCCGCCCCCCCGCCGCTCGGGGCCGCCCCGCCCCCCCGCCGCTCGGGGCCCGCTGCGCGGGGGCCGAGCGAGCGCAGCCGGCGAGGCGCACCGCGATTGGCGGGGCGCGCTGATTGGCGGGCACGCCGGCCGCTCAGCGGGCCGAGTCCCGAGTGGCCGGCAGCGGCCCGCCCCGCGCGCCCGCCCGCGCTCGGCACCCGCGGCCGCCCTCCGCCCGTCTCCCCGGCGGCGCCCGAGCCCCTGGCGACGGCCCGGAGGCCCGAGAGCGTCGTGGGGCCGCGCGCGGCGCACTCGCGGGCCGGTGAGTACCTCGGGGCCGGGGCGGTCGCGCGGCGGCTGTGGGCAGCGCGCAGGGGGCTGGGCAGAAGCTGCCGCCCGTCTCGGGCCTCAGTTTCCCCTTCTGAGCTGATAGTGGCTGGTCCCAAAGCCCTCGGCAAGTTCCCCGAAGTTGGAGGGCCGGGGGTCCGGCTCGCTGCGCGACGTCCGGGGAGACCCCTGGCCGGGTCCTGCCCGCGGTCGTGGACGCCGCGACCCAAGCGCGTCCGAGCCCGCGACCTCGGCGCGAAGCGGGTGCGGCCGGGAAGCAGGCCCTAGCGGGAGAGCGGCCGGCGGGCGGGCGGGCGGGTCCCCTCCCGCGCCCCCCAGCACCCGTCACGCCCCTCCCCCACGGCCATCTCCCCTGTGCCCGCCGTGCCCCTGGGCGGTGTCTGGGCCCCAGGCGGGGCAGCGCGGGGCCGGGTTCGGTCCGCCAGGGAGACGCGGCCCACCGAAGGGCAGCTTCTGAGTCACGCTGCACCCCTGCAGCCCACTCTGGAGCTCTGTGACAGTTCCTCCCCTGCTCTGGGCTCCGCAGTGTGGCGCGTGGCTCGGCCCCTACACCCTGCCGGGTGTGAACCCCGCCCTGACGTGAGCCTAGCCCTGGGGGCCGTTAATGTTTGATTTGATAGATGGAAACTTTCTGGAGAGTTTCTGACCCAGCCCTTTCGGGGGCGATGGAGTCCGGTCCTCCCACCCCAATTTTTGTAGTTGATGTTATGAAATTCCAAGGAAGTAGCATTCCTACAACTCCCCCCCCCAATATTTAACCCTCAAAGTAGTCTTAGGGGCAGGAGTTATTGAGGAAGCTGAGGCTCAGCGGGGTTTGGTCCTTGCCCAAGACCGTGTAGCTGTCCTGGCAGAGCCTGGTGCCAAACCTCTGCCTCCCCTCACCTTGGACAATGACCCCTGGCATTTGGCCCAGGGCTTTGCAGTTTGTAAAGGGCTTTCCCTTCTGCCAGGATCCATCACTCACTCCCAGAGCTGTGCCCTGGGTACCCCGTGTGCTGGCTGCCTCTTCTCTGCAGCACCATGAGGGACCCCACGGGAAGCTCAGAGACCACCCTTTCCACTGCCCCCTCCTGTTTACTTCTGTCTCCAGGGGGCTGTGATCCCCACGTGAGCCCCTTTGTGTCTGACCAGGATTTAGGGTGAAGTTGCTCTATATTCCAGCCCCTTTCCTCCTGCTTGCCCTACTGTCCTCCCCCAGGCACAGGAAAGGTTGGCTGAGAGACCCATCTCACCTCCTTCCCCAGGATGGGAGAGTATAGGGATGGTGGGGGCTCCCTGCCTTGGGTCTCCCTTGCCCATCCCAGCCACGGCTGGACAGGCTGGTTCCAGAGGAGAATGCCAGAAACGCCTGCTTTGCAGGACGGACCCAAAACACCTGTCCATAATGGTGGTGATGAGCATCCTAATAGGTAGGGGCTTTATGCTTTGTAAAGCACCTTCCCCTCCCACTTCCCCCCCCAGGAATTGGCACCACCACTGCAGCCCCCAGCCACAAACCAGGCCATCCCCTGCACTCCTCATTCCTCACATCCAGTTGGTGACCTCCTGGCTCTCCTGGCTCCCAAGCCTCACTCAGCTGTCTCCTCTTGTTCAGACCTGTAGGGCCACCAGCCCTCTCTGGTCTCCCCAACCCTCTCCTGTCCCCATGCAGCCCTGATGGTTCCTTAACTGCCACTTCCTTCTGTCCTGTAGAGTCAAGTCTGCCTCCTAAGCTGGCACAAGTTCTGGCCTTTGGGGACCTGCTCTGTGGCTCATTCAGCCTCTTCTCTTCTTCCTTCCCTCCCTAGTGGTCATGTCCTGGCCACCTGCACTTTCCTGACCACATTGCTAGTTCGTTGTCCCTCTGCCACTTCTTCTGGGCACATCCCGTGCTGGAATGCTCAGATGCCTCCCCCTGGCCCTTGCCTGCTGCTGCCTGCTTGTCCTGAAGGCCCAGTCGAGGTCTGCAGAATTCCTGGCCTGCCCCTTGCTCGGTTGAGTGAGGCCTCTCTGCTGGTCCATGTGGATGTCTGTCTGGGTGTTGCCCACTCTCAGCCTAGACCAAACTGCTCAAAGGCCAGCCCTGGATGAGTCCTCTCTAGGACGAGGTGACCAGTACAGTGCCTGGCACAAGGTAGACCCTCAGTCTGGGCATGGAGCAAGGTACCAGGTGTGCAGTAGGGGTTTGGCCACGCCGGCTGTCACTGTTGCTGTCCAGGACATTCCCAGATCGACTCCCTCTGTGTTTCTGTTAATGTGCCACAAGGAATGTGAACATGAGTGGAGCTGGAATGTTCCTTAATTTGGCCCTTAATACTCTGGGCAAAAATAGGTACCTGGAAGCCACCAAGAGCTTTGTGCCCTTATCTTGAGGAGCAGCCCAATGCCAGGGGCCTGGGTCAGGCCAGGCCAGAGCAGCCATCACAGGCCCAGGACCTGCTGGGTCCCACTCCCTTAGGGCTTGGTCACAGATGGGTTTTAAAATAACATTTTGCTCTAATTCCAAAAACATTACACACTCACTGTAGATAATTAGGGAAATACATTTAAAAGAAGAATAAATAAAACCACCCATAATCTTTACTCAGAGATAGGAAGTATCTCTTAGGGGGCCTTTTCTCCCATCTTCTTCTGCAGATAACTTTTGTTTTCATCCTAAACAGACTCAGGATAGTATCTTAGGCTGTTTTAAATCCTGCTTTAAGAGTGTTATACAAACACGTTCCTTGTGTTTAAACATTCATGTGCAAAGATCGTGCTTGACAGCTGTGTAGTGTTATGCCACGTGGGGGGGTGAGCTTTATAACCCGTCCCTCTCTGGACAGTGCTGACAAGGCCTTGTGATGGACACCCTGTGTGCAAGCCTGAGGGCACCTCTGGTGACTCCCCTAGGCTGGCATCCTGCCAAAGGCGGAGACACTGGTCAGAGGGAGCGTGGACATCTCGGCGTCCCTCGGGGGCCTATTTCCGAGAAGCTGGCTGGGGAGGTGGGGCTGCCCCCAGAAGAGCAGAACAGGGTCGGCCTGGGTGAGGGTCAGGGCTTTGGACAGAAGGCCACGTGAGGTCATTCTGCTTCTGGCCTCAGCAGATGTGTGGTCTGTGCAGCTCTTTCCCGGGGTGGCAGCCTCCAAACCAAGCTCCTCGGTTCTGGCTTTGATTGGATGGGATAAAAATACGTGTTGGTGCTCATGGGGAAAGAATGCTGGCCACTCTGCTTTTTTGGATCTTACACAATGATGGGTTCCAAGTCACTGCTCTGGTCATCAGGGGGCAGTCGGGGCTGGCTGACCCAGTGAGTGGGGAGCTGGGGTGGGGAGGCGCAGAGCGTGGGTGCAGCCAGGTATGTCGGATGTGGTGACATGGAGGAGGGACTTGCTTAGGGTCACACAGCAGCAGCATTCCCCAGATAGTGCTCCTAGGCCAGGCTGCCTCTGCCTTCCACCCTGTACACATCAAGTGCCTAATGTGTGCCCAGCAAGATAGCAGGCATTATGAGATGCAGGCCCTGCCCTCAGGGCTCCGTGTCATAGGCAGGACTCAGAGGAGGAGACACCCTGCAAGCCCTTGCCCGGGGAGACCATTTCTAATCTTTGTTGTCCCTGCGACGAGTCATTTTGTTCTGAAATAACAAGCCCTTTGATCCAAACCAGGCCTGGCCAACCCTCAGGGAGCCCGAAAATTAATCCTCCTGTATTCATCTGTTCTTACTAACCAGAGATTTTACTTTAAACAGTTTTATTTTGAGCGTAGGGTGATGAGCATAGTACTTAGCCCAACAGACCAGCTATAAAAGAATCTGTTTTCCTGAAATTCCTTTTATGAAGTGTTTTTCAACTAAGCATGCCTTTATTTAGCATCTGGGAGTATCGACTTAGGGCTTTTTTTTTTTTTTTTTAACACCTTACAGTTTGCCAATTGCTTTCTCTTCCATCATGCCCTTAATTTCATAGCACCCCTACGTAGGATGTGTTGTCCCCATTTCACAGGTGGGGAAACAGACAAAGTGAGGTCCAGGAGCTACTAGTAAGGGGTATTTCACTCTGCATGTTGCTTCTGGCTGTAAAATTGCCTCCTGTTGGCCAGGTGGGTGCTGTGCTCACACACCTGTCACACAGGGAGGGCTCGGGTGGGGGTGGGGAGGTGACAGCTGTGCGTTTACCTGACCCCCAGGACTTAGACGGGCAGCTTGGAAACTCCTGCAAAGGAGGTGTCTCTTGAGCTCTTGACCTGAAGGATATTTGGGCTCTGGACTGGGGAAGGGGGACAGGAGGGCAGAGGACACCGAGAGACAAAAGTGTGGTAGTCAGCAGTGGCACGTGGATGTTGAAGAGTGGCCAGTGTTGTGGAGTGAACAGACCGGGATACTCACAAGGCTCGGCTATGCTTTTGGTTTGCATCTGGGGGATGTTTTAAAATAAGGGCTGAGTCCGTCTGAGGGAAGAATATCCAGATTGAAATCTGCAGAGTTCTTGAGTGGACACAGATCTGATCTTTAGGACCCATTTAGGATGGAGCAGAAATTGTCGTGTAGGGAGCCTGGGGCCGCTCCTGGTTCTTCCAGTGGCCACGGTCCCCAGAAACGTCCCTGAGGCACCTGCTGGGGCAAGGCTTGGTGCTAGGTCTGGGTGTTCAGAGGTGGCCAGCACCCTGGCTCCTGGTACACTTCATGGTCCCTGGTCTCAAGGCTCACCACCGTTGCCCCTGAGAGTGATGGTCCCCATCACAGCTGAGGGGCAGAGGGGAACGTGGCCTGTCAGGACCACACAACTGGCGGGCACAGGTTCGTGGCATGTTGGGGCTAGGAGCAGATTTTTAACTTCCAGTCTCCCCCTGCTCTGAACCACCAAGGATGGACATAGCCTTGAGTTTGGGGAGGGTCTCCGGTGCCCACACAGCATGCACGAGGTCTGACAGTTTCACAGGGTTGCCCCCACACAGAGCATCGGGGCCTGGGCTGTGGTCCTCCAGAGCTGTCAGCTGCATGGTCTGCGGCCTATGGCTGCCCTTCTGCCCTAAATTATGTGGAGGGTGGTGTTTTTCCATGTTGCTAAGCAGCACGTGAGGGCCCTGTATTGAATAAAACAAAGCCCTTTCCCCTGTCCTGACACGTGTTAGAATCTCTGTGCACTCTAGTGTGTTCTAACCCAAAGAACTGTGTGCCTTAGTCTGCTTTTTAGTATATGTTGACGTCTGGGACATCGAAGTTCTGTGACTTTTGTCCTGTGTTTTGGGCCTGGCGTGGAGGGCCCTGGACTGGGCCGATCTGGTTTTCGGTCCTGGCTCCCCCAGCCTCCCCTCCCCCAGTCTCCCCTCCCCTCTCCCAGTCTACCCTCCCCTTCTCACATTTATATTTTATTCTACACCTGTGTATTCTTTCCTAGGGCTCCCATAAGATTACTAGAAACTTGGTGGCTTAGAACAACAGAAATTTATTCTCTCATGGTTCTGAAGGCAGAAGTCCAGAATCAAGGTGTAGGCAGGGAGGATGGGTCCCTTCCTCTCTCTGGCATCTGGTGGTGGCAGGCAGCCGTCAGCATAGCTGCATCACTCCAGCCTTCACACGGCCTTCTCCCTGCCTCTGCTGCCCTCCTCTGTGTACAAGAACACCAATTACTGGATTTAGGGCCACCCTAATCCAGGACGACATCATCTCAAGGTCCTTAATACATCTGCAAAGCTGTGCTTTTCCAAATATGGTCATGCTCACAGATACTGGTTGGCACATCATTTGGGGGCCCCATTCAGCCCCCCACAGCCAGGCGCTGTGCTCAGGGCTCCACGTGGATGACCTGTGGGCGTTGTCATCATCCCCATTTCTCAGACAAAGACACCAAAGCAAGGTCACATGGCTCTTGTCCAGTGAGGCAGGGATTCCAGGCCTCGAGATGTCAGGGCCTGAGACCATAACTGATGTGCGATCTGTCTAGCTGGGTGCCCTGGAATGAGTCAGTGTCCTCCTTTGGTTCCCTCATCTGGAGAGCAGGGCTGGCCCTGGGGACGGGCTACGGTGGGCTTACGTGAGATCCCGTAGGAGTAGTCCCTTGCTTCCTCTCTCTTTACCAAACATCAAGAGCTGGAGCTGGTTGGCCCGCTCCATTGCTGGCCCCGGCTTGTGTCTGACCATGGCTTTTCTTGCAGGATGGACTCCAGCGCCCCTCTGCTGGGCCCCTCCCACCCACAGGCCCCACCAGCCTCACAGCCCCAGGCCCGCTCCCGGCTCAATGCCACTGCCTCAGTGGAGCAGGAGGACAGCGAAGCACCCCGAGCTTCTGGGGCCCAGGCTGGCCCTGTCCCAGGTGTGGGAGACGCAGCTGCCCCAGCCGAGCCCCGGGCCCAGCATACCAGGAGCCGAGACAGAGCACCCGGTAAGTGGTGGGCGGGAAGCCCAGGCAGGGCTGTGTAGGGAAATAGGGTGGGGAGGAGCTCAGCCACCCTGCGTCTTCCTCCCACCCGGTCCCCTGCATTTCAGGGCTCTGTAGCTCCTAGCAAGTATGATCAGGGTCCGCTGTGGGGCCACCCACGCTCCTCAGGGCCTTTCGCCTTTTACCTGTGCGGCAGGCGCAGCTCTTCAGGGCGCCGGTAGACTCTCCCGAGTCTGGTGAGCAGGCACCTCTCCTCCCCCGTCAGTCCCCTCCCGGCTCCTGTGCAGCGCTTTACAGTTTCTGGGTTTTGGGTTATTTTTTTTTTTCTTGAGACACAGTCTCTCTTGTGACCCATGCTAGAGTGCAGTGGCGTCATTGTAGCTCATTGCAGCCTTGAACTCCTGGGCTCAAGTGATCCGCCTGCCTCGGCCTCCCAGATTGCTAGGATTACAGGCGTGCTCCACGGTGCCAGGCCTCGCAGTTTCTGCTTGAGACCGTGTTCTGTTTGCTGTGGAGTGAATTCCTTGGGCTGTGCCTGGCCAGGGTGGCTGGCCACCAGGAAGACAGCTGCACTTTTGGGGATAAGGCCTGGTTTGGGTGAAGTCCTCAGTGCTGGATTTCTTCTCTCCCAGGGAGGCGTGTGGTGTCCTTTACCCCACCTGCAGGTGAGACGCTGTGATCCTTGGTATTCACAGGCTGAGCTGACAGGAGGCTTTGTCCCCAGGCGGTGGGTGGTGGGTCTGAGTGAGGGGCATCTCAGCCCTGCTGCCCTGGACAGCCCCTTGGCACCTTTTGTAGCTCAGCCAGGCCTCTGTCATCCTCTGCCTTTTCCCTAGAGGGGCATCAAGGGGTGGAGGCTGGGCACGTAAAGTGTGTGTTGCGTGGTCCTTAGTGGTCCGCACTGACTCAGCCGGCGTCTGGAGGTGGCCTTGGCACTGAGGAGGCGACCTTGGCACTGAGGAGGTGACCTTGGCTTGCTGCACGTGGAGGCTCCTGCTCACGTGGGCAGAAAAGCCAGGACCTTCAACCTGCCCTGCGGCAGGAGCCCAGCGCTGGTGGTTGTAGAGACATTTCTGCCGTTGCCAAATGGAAGCTGGAATAACGGAGAAGGTGTTGTGTGTGTCCCAGAGAGACTGTATGTTGGGGAGACTTCCGGAAATGTCAGGCTATGAAAAACTTCTGTGAAAAATTAATCACGGACTAGAAGAATCTTTTTAGCCAACAGATGTAGGCTTGAATCTTATATTCTGATTCTTTTAAAAAAGGGAAAAAAATAATGTGACTTATGAATTTAGTTAAGAAAAGAGATTTGAACTCGTGAGAGGCCCGGGACGTACAGCCCCAGAGGAGCGGCAGCCCTGGGGGCGGCTGAGAGCGAGGTCGGCAGGGAGAAGACCCCTCGCCTAATTCAGAGCGTCTCGTCCTGTAATAGACTGTCCGTAGGGTTGGCGGCAACTGCCGGATTGGAACTGCTCCAGAGTGGTGACGAGACCCGTGCCAGGTCACTCGGCACCTTCCCGTTGAGTGGACACGTGGAGTCACGAGTGTGTCAGTGCCACTTCGAACACGCACGCCCCTTGGTCAGCCCACAGGAGCAGCCTCCTGTGGCTCGGTGCCTGTGGGCTCTGAGTTTGCAGCTACGCCAGCCTGCCACCAGGCCCGTGGCCAGGAGGCTCGCAGAGGGGCTGGGGGATGACGTAGCCGAGGGAGAACTGGCCTGACGGACTAGGAGCACCAGCACCAAGGACTCGGCCACTGAGAGGGGAGGTGTCCTCGGTGCCACTCTGCGGGCCCTGAAGCCTTCGCCCAGGAATGTCCAAGGAAGCCGAGCCTGACACCCCTCCCTGTTGGCAAGGTGTCCCCAGGCTGGGGTATGTGTGCCTCATCCGTGAGGGCTTGTGAAGGATGCTTTGAATTCCTCCTCCCCGAACACACACCTTACCTATGGGGCCTCACCTGCCGCCTGCACCTTTGAGTCAGCCCCGCCTCCCTCTGCCGTCTGCAGAGCAGATGTGACCCGCCTCTCTGCCTTGAGCCTGGCAAGCTCATGTTGTCCCAGGCCACTTCCTGTGCCGCCTCCTGCTGCAGTCCTGTGTCCCACAGACTTGGTTGCCCTGCAGGGACCAGGTGTCGGTTGGTGCTGCAGTCTGGCTCAGAGCCTGGCACAGGCTGGTCTGGGAAACCCAGTGATGAATGGGACAAAGAAGGCTGGTCCCTGGTGTGTTGTTCCTGGGGATCATATGTCATTTCCTGTTGTCAGTAAGGTCAGTGCAATGGGTGTGGTTGTATGAGGCTTTTGTGTTTGGGATAACTTTTTAGAAAGCGAAATAGAGCATGGGCCATGATGATACTGGGTGCTTGGCTTAGTGATCCAGCTGGAGAACCATGCTAGGAAGTAACTTCTCAAAGGAAAAGTGTGCACACAAAATGGCTTGTGGCACCATTTTATAAAGTAAGGGTTATCGAGGACAGCAAAAAGGCCTGTCGGAGGAAAGGCCCGGCAGCTTGGCTGTGTCGCCCAGTGGGACTCGGGGCCCTAGGACGGCGAGCCGGCTGCAGTGTGGCGTGGGAGTCTGAGAGCAGTTGGCCACTGTGGCCTGGGCGTTTGTCTCCCCCAGTTCATGTGCTGAAATCCTTACCCCCAGTGTGGTGGTGCCAGGAAGCGGGGCCTTGGCAGGCGACCAGGCCACGAGGTGGTGCCCTCTTGCTGGGATTAGTGCCCTTAAAAGAGAGGCCCCAGAGGGCACCGTCCTCCTCCCACTGTGCGAGGACACGGCGAAAAGCCCCATCAGCAAAAGTGGGGCCCTCGCCACATGCTGCATCTGCCGCCACCTTGATCTTGGACTTCCCAGCCTCCGGAGCTGAAAGAAATAAATTTCTGCTGTTTCTAAGCCACCCAGTCCATGGTGCTTTTGCTGTAATAGCCCGAATGGATGAAGACGTTCACTCTTAAGTAAAAACTGTTAATATCAAGATGTACGTACGCTGATTGTAACTTCCAAAAAACATGTCTGTCAACAACACCATCCTGGAAAACATGAACTTGACTAGTTGGGGTGCTGGGCATTGGGTGCAGGTTCTTATTACTTCGGTTATGGGCTTTCAAACAAGCCCTTGGATCTTTCTAGAGCCCTGGTTGGAGCAGGTCTAAGCCCAGGGGTGGTGGTGGGACTCGGGTCTGTGCCCTTCCTTCCCACGCCTCTCACCCTCAGAGCTCCGAGTTGTGGCGGAAACCATCCTGCCTGGGTAGCATTTGCTGTTGTTGCTCTGGGCCGTTTGTAAATTGGAAGGCAGACGGCTGCTTTCTAGGCATCTTTTCTGTCCCTGTGTCTATCCTCGTGCTCCTGGCCTGGACTGTAGGGGGAGAAGCAGCACCGGGTCTTCTGGAGACCCCTCCTGCTGTCCCGCCACTCCTCTGACATGTGGCAAGGTCTGGCTTGTGACACTGTATCTGTCTCTTTCATGTTGAAGGGCCTATAAGGGGAGATGCGGGAATCCCCTTTGAAGAAGTCCTGGAGAAGGCCAAGGCTGGGGACCCGAGGGCGCAGACGGAGGTGAGGACGCGTGTCACCAGGAAACTCAGGACTAGCACCCAGCACGGTGGGCCAGGCCAGGAGCTCTGCAGCCCACAGAGAAGAGTCGGTGCCTAGGAACGGAGATGGGAGCATTGTGTGCCCCACAGTGCACCGAGCTCCGTGTTGGGTTCCCGTGTTCGCTCTGTTGATTCTTCTCCCTGCACCCCTGGGGGAAGCAGTGCTCATCCCTTGCTCAGCTCACACCTTGTCTTGGGCATTACCTCCTCCTGGTCACCCACCCTGCTTCCTGCCTGTCCTCCCCGTGTCTGGCTTGCTCGGTGCACACACCCCTGCCACTGTGTATGCTGCACACTCCTGTCTCCCTGGGTGTCTGTTCACCTGGCCATTAGCTGTGTGCATAGGGCCCCAGGGCAGTGACTGTTCACCTGGGTGTCCGCCAGGGCCCAGGGTTTGTGCCAGTGCTGGGATGCAATGCTGAGCCACACAGACGTGAGCCTTGCCCTCACAGGGTGACAGGTTAGAGGAAGAGGCAGACAACACCAGGTAAACAGACACATAAATGAAATGATGCTAAGTTATGTTAAGGAGAGAAACTAACAGGATACTTAGCCGGGAGGCGGCAGGGGCCCTGTTGCCTTCTGTGGGGGCCATCCCGGCCGAGGGCTGACCCTGAACGCCTGGGCAGTGCAGACAGAAGAGTCAAGGGCAAAGGCCGAGGCAGAGGGCCCTCAGTGGGTTTCTGGAACCCAAGTGCATGGTAGGAGGGAGGGATGGATGTTGACCTCAGCGCAGTCATCATTGTGTCACCGTTAGTGTGTCTTTGGGGCGATAATTACCATGCCCACTTTTGGGATGAAACTAAGGCACAGAGAGCTTCGGTGATTTGCCACCCCAGTTTACACGGCTCTAGTGGTGCAGCAGGATTCAGGCCCAGTCACAGGCTCCAGGACCCACGCGCTGGCCCCTGGCAGTGCCTTCCAGCCGTGTCAGCGCGCAGAGCTGTTGCTACTTTCTCAGCTTATGGCCTAGAATACCAGAAGGGGTGGGGGGACCCCATAGTCCAGCCCCCGATGTGGCACATGGGAACCCGAGGCCCAGGAAGAGGAAGGGGTGAGCTCCAGACAGCACCATTGTGCCTGGTGCCTCTGCGTCCCACCTCTGCTTGCACCGCTGGGCCAGCCCTGGGGAGGTGACATGCTCCTTTCCAGGGGGCTCAGAGGCTGCATAGACAGGTCCTGAGCAGCTGTTTCTCACTGCCTCACTCTGTCCTTTTGTATATGTAGCTCAAGCAGGTGACCACAGTCATCTGGAGCAATTTCCTGCCCTCCCTTTTTCCTAAGGAGGGGGAAGGTTTTCTATAAAACCATAAATGAAAAGTTTCTTTTTCCTACCTTATGGCCATATCGTACTTTAAAGTTCCTTCTACAGCCTGTTGCCCAGGCATTCAGAGGTTGGAGCACAGCCCTTCGGTGGGTTCTGTCTTTCCTTTGGGCCTCACTTTTTCCCTCTGTAGAATGAGAGGATTGGACCATGTCAGCAAGCGTTTTTTTTGCAAAGGGCCAGGTGGTGCATATTTTGGACTCCACGTGGTCTCTGCTGTAACTACTCAGCCTTGCCATACTCAGTGCACACGCACAGCGTGGGTTCGCTTGTGTTCCAGTGAAACGTTACTTACAGAAGTAGGCAGTGGGCCAGTTGTGGGCCCATGCCAGACCCTGGCGTGCCGGCCTCTCTGCAGCCCTGGCTTTCTGTGGTGCCCTGATATCTTGAGAGGTAGCAAGTGGGCCCATCGTAACCTGAATTCCTGAATTTCCATCCACTGGCGGTATGCCTCAGCAACTGGTGGGCGGAGCTGCTGAAGGGAGAAAATCAGTAGACTTTGGAGCCTGCAGTCCCCTCGTTCTGAGGAAGGGGGCGGCCACGCCTGCACCACGGTGCTTTAAGGAAGAACAAGTGCCTGGAGGCTCAGTAGGGCCTGATATAGATGCCCATCTAGATACAGATGCCCAGCGGGACCCCGTTCCTGCCCCTTTCTTCTTGCCTGGGTGACACAGGGTGGAGGGTGAGAGGAGGTGGACTGGCTGGGATCAGGGGCAGGAGAGGTCCGTGAAGCTGGAGGTAGAACAGTGTCTGGCCCGCAGGTGGGGAAACACTACCTGCAGTTGGCCAACGATGCAGATGAAGAACTCAACAACTGCACCGCCGTGGACTGGCTGATCGTGGCTGCAAAGCAGGGCCGGCGGGAGGCCGTCAAGCTGCTTCGCCGGTGCTTGGCGGACAGAAAAGGTAGGACTGCATGAGGCTTACTTAGAGCAGCCACCTGAGGGATGCTCTTGCTCACTGAACAACAACAAAATATTAACAACAGGAAAGCCTAATGCTGGTGATGCTGTTGGGAAATAAGCACACTTCTGTTTTCCTAGTGGCTTTGTCATTTTAGATACTGTTTCTAGGGCTTAACATGGGATCTTTAACAAGCTAAGCTATTGTCATTCTCTTTGGCTTGTGTTGGTGTCTCCAACACAAGAAGTTATAGCCCCTTTTTCCGCTGGGTTCTGGTCCAAACTGAGCAGTAGATCCCAGAGCCATCTGAGGAGGGTCAGCTTCACAGTGGTAAAGCTGGTAACTTTGGCGTGGCCTGCTGTCACAGTGGCCGATCCCCTGGAGCTGGCTCTCCATCCAGTCTGGGCAGACCAGACCCAAGGGCCCACAAAGACCTGTGCAGGTGTGTTCACTGTGGAATGAAGTGGACTGACCTTTCAGAAGTGGGTGGAGGAAGAAAAGGGAGTGGGTGACTGAGGGCAGGGGACAGGGTGGTGGGGGGATGCAGCCCAGGCCACATGCAGTCAGTTATGACATCATCCTGCCCAAAGGGAGTGGCTCGTCCCTGGGGCCAAGGAGCATGTGCTTCCTTAAGGTTTCAAGCCTCAGGGAAAGATGAAAGTGCTTGTCACCCAGGTGTGTTTTTTTTAAATGATATATATCTTTTCAGATTATAATAGTATTTTATGCTTATCATAGAAAACTTGGAATATATAGAAAACACAAAAATACAAATTACTCATAATCTTGAAACCCAGAGAGGAGCTCTCCATATTTTGGTATATTTCCTTCTTGTTTTGTATCGTAATACTTTAGGAGTTACATTCATTACATGGAATCTTCTTTCTCTGAAAATTAGACTGATGTTTTTGAAGAAAGAGAACAGTTGTATTCTATCAGCCAGAATTCCCCCAGCCAGCCACACAGCTCGGGCGGAGTGGCGTGGCGCTGGCTGCAGCGGCCCTCCCAGCTGGAGTTGGGAGCCAGCGGTTCCCAGAGGTGCCAGGCAGATGGCCCGAGGGTGCAAGGGGGAAGGCAGGGCGGCCCTCACATGCTCCTCACAGCCCTACTCTCTTAAGTCGAGCGCTTTCTGATGAGACAAGTAATATTAAGCTCATATGGAGAATTTGGGAAGATGCTGAAAGGAGAAAAACATCCAGTCCTCCGTGCCAGGCCTCACTGCCTTCTGGGGTTAGCCGTGCTGACGTCTCAGGCCTTGGGAGCTGAAGCCAGGAAGGTGGCTGCAGGCCTGCTTGAGACCCTGCTCCCCTCCCCCCCTCGGCCAGTCTCCGTGTGGCGGGCCCAAGCCCCTGGAGCGCGGTAGGCACAGGGACAGCCCCGCCACTGCACTGGTGGTCACTGCAGTGAGACTGGGCCAGGTGCAGACAGCACTGCCTCTTTCTGCCTCTGGCCCTGGTGAGCCAGTCCACCACCATGCCCTGGTGTCTGCACCTGCACGTTGGGGCTGGCCGCAGCTCCTGTGAGGGTCCCATCGGGATGAAAGGGGAAGGAGCAGAAGAGACGGCAAGTCTCCCACACGCTGCACTTAGTGGATGCACGGGTGCCTGCTGCAAAGCCAGCAGGGCCTCCAGCCTGGGGCATGGGCACCGGTAGGGGCTTTGCACAGAGGTCCTGTTGGGTCAAATGTCCATCCTACCCTGGCAACAAAAGGGCCTGACAGACCTCTCATGAGTCGCCCTCCCAAGTCTTTCCAGGCAGAGCTGGCTGGGCCCCGGAGCAGCACTGATCGCAGCAGGCGGGGGGCAGGGCCCTTACCACCTCCTGTCTGGTAGGCATCACGTCCGAGAACGAGCAGGAAGTGCGGCAGCTTTCGTCCGAGACTGACCTGGAGAGGGCTGTGCGCAAGGCGGCCCTGGTCATGTACTGGAAGCTCAACCCCAAGAAGAAGAAGCAGGTGGCCGTGTCAGAGCTACTGGAGAACGTCGGTCAGGTCAACGAGCACGGTACGCAGCCTCGTCTCGGTGCCACGCCATCCCATGGGTCCCAGGGTCTCGCGTGATGACCAGGCCCTTCCCACAGGGACTGGGCCCCTGGGAGCCGGGCAGTTGTCACTTATGGTAGGTCAGCATCAGCCTGGCTCGGGTGCTCATTCGTTGAACAAACCGAAGAGGGTGGTGTGCCCATTGCTCTGACCACACCCACAGATGGACGGGCTGTGTCCATCACTGAGGGGGGGTACCCAGGGGGACTGCATCCAGCGTAGTGGCTGGAGGCACAGAGGTGCCGCCCAGAGGTAGGGCCTCGCACTGCCGAGGGATGCAGTGGAGGCCCCAGGCCTGTGGCCCCCAGAACTCAGGACGCCCTAGGAGCCTACAGTCCAGTTTCTGGTGGGTTGCAGGGCAGAATGAGGGCATGATCAGCGTGTTGACTCTCAGTCTACCCTGTCCCCTGCAGATGGAGGGGTGCAGCCAGGCCCTGTCCCCAAGTCCCTGCAGAAACAGAGGCGGATGCTGGAGCGCCTGGTCAGCAGCGAGTGTAAGTCTAGCCCCATCCCCCACCCACCACCCACGCAGTGTCTGCTCCTTCCTGTGTGTCCCAGGCCTGAGCCCCGCCAGGGTCTCAGTGCATCTGGGTGTCAGTGTTCTGCGTGCTGGGGTCTGGGCTCTGCCCGCTGGGAGTGCACATGCTGGAGGGAAGACAGACACGGGAGACCACGGGGTGACAGTCCCTGCTGGGCAGAGACTGTCTGCCAGCTGGGGAGGGGGCTTTGGCTGGGGAGGAGGCATTGGCTCCCTGGATGGCAAGGGGAGGAGCTGTAGGTGGAGAGAATGGCAGGAGCACAGCCCGTGGGCTTTTGTGGGCAGGGGTTGGAAGGGCGGAGCATGTGTCTGGGACAGAGGCTTGGGCACAATGAACTGAGGGCCTTTGGGATGTCTGGGGTCAAAAAATTAGAGGAGACTTTCACACCCTCCATTGCAGCTGCCAGCCTGAGCGTCGCTCCGCCCATGCGGGGTGCGCTGTGGCCTAGGGGACTCTGGGCCCCCATCCCAAAGAGAAAGGGGTGGGGGGACTCAGGGATCACTCAGCATTAACAGGGGAGCTGTGGCAGAGACCAGGCCTGCCACGGACTCTTCTTGTGACCTTGGGCAGGTCTCGTTTTTGTCTCTGGGCCTCAGTTTCCCCTTCCAAACAGGGAGCTGGTCAGATCAGAGGACCAAAGGACCCCACCCGTCCCAGGAGCTGCTGTGGGAGGGCAGGGGAGATACGGGAGGGCACCGCATCCAGGTAGGGACACAGACCCCACCTTCCTGCTGGGCCGAGGAGGAAGCCTCCAGAGAATGTCGCCAGAACCCTGGTGACGGTCAGACCTTGAGTCCGAGTGGGCAGGCGGGTGTGCGAGCTGCTGCTTTCTTGCTCCACTTGGGGGCGAAGAAACAGGTTGCACTGACGTGGGAAGGGCTCTGCGGCGGACAGGCCAGAGGGACGGGGAGGCTGAAATAGCCTGAGGCAAAGGCGCCTCCTGTCCTGGGGCCACTTGCAGGCTGGCCTTGGATCCCAGCCCCAGGGGGCGTGTGCTGAGCCAGGTCACAGCTCTGCGGGGCCAGGCCCCGAGTGTCAGGGCCGTGGCAGGGTCAGCGCTCAAGCCGTGGCTCCAGCACCCCAGTGAGTCCCCTGATGGGGGTGTTTACATCGCTGTCACCATGTCCCTGGCCTTGCCTCCAGTGAACGCTGGGAAGGGCCATCGGTGTCACCCCTCAGAGTCTCTCTTCCACACTCGCTTGGGCTCCCCTGCCCTGCCATCGCACGGCCTGACCAAACCACCGGCGACCTTGCCAGGTCACTTCTGTCCTCATCTGATTTGACCCGTGGGCAGAGGCGCCACCATCCCTCCTTAAAGCCCTCTCTGCCCGGCCTGCAGGCTCGCTGGCCCAGGGCCCTTGCTGCCATGCTGGCTGCTCTTCCTCAGTGTCCTGAGACCAATTTCCTGCCCCTCACCCTCTGGATGTGGGTGCTGCCCCAGGGACACATCCACACTTGCTGCCTTGTGACCAGTCCCCTGTGCCTGGTGGCAGCTACACGCCCTGGGCACACAGCCCTGCCCAGGCCTCCCCCAACACCTGCCGTCCAAGCGGGCCCCAAGGCTCTGTGCCTGTCTGTGGGCACTGCTATTGCATGCACCCAACCCGGTCCCTCGGGAGGTCCCGTCAGCTCCATGTGCTCCCTGTCATCACTGCCACCGTTGTGAACCCAGCCTGTGGCCTCTTCCCAGGGTTTCTGCAGCACTCCCTGCTGGTGTCCCTCTGCCCCGCCCCCACCCCAGCGCCGCCCTTTCTTTCATAGCCTTCCCACAGAGGCCCTCTGGGACATTCTCTTGCCATGGGTCGTGTTGGGTGGAGGGGTTAGTGGGCGCATAGTAGGCCCTTGGCGGATCATGCTGGGTAGAAGGGTTAGCAGGTGGCTGGCCAGCAGGGCAGCTTGTCACCAGTGCTGTCTCGAGGGAGAGATGGGTGTCAGCAAGCGCTGGAGATGCAGGCTGTTGAAGGCTTGGCAGGGGGCTGGGCTAAGGTGCAGGCGGGCTCCAGGCGACAGTAGCTAGGGAGGGAGGGGTGCTGGAGGTGGGGCCCCAGGGTTGGGGATGTGGGGGGAGGCTGGAGCCCGGCAGACCTGCCCCTTCCCTCCCCGCCAGCCTGTTCCCTCCATCAGGCACCCAGGGAAGGTTTCCTCCACCTAAACTCACTCAGCTTCTCCTTAGCTTGGTCTGAAGCCACTCCCCACTCCATCCATCCATGTGGTGATGACAGGGCCTCGCAGCTTAGGGGACCCCACACTGTTTCTCTTGTGCTTCAGCCAAGAACTACATCGCACTGGACGACTTTGTGGAGATCACCAAGAAGTATGCAAAGGGCATCATCCCCACCAACCTGTTCCTGCAGGACGACGATGACGACGAGCTGGCAGGGAAGGGCCCCGAGGACCTGCCGCTGCGCCTGAGGGTGAGTGGGTGAGACCCCAGCACCAGCCCTCGCCTCCCAGGATGCACACACCTGTCCCCCCAAGCACCCCTGGGCCTTTCCTGGAAGCTGTGGGTGGGAAGGTCCTTGCCTAAGAGAGCATCCTGGACTGTGCCTCTTGTCCCTCGAGGCGTTCTCTGTCCCCATGTAAGGACACGTGCTCAGGAGGGATGCCTTTCTTACGGTCAGGCCCAGAAGCCTGAGCACTGGGCCTCTGATCTTCCCTCGAGAGCAGCGTGGGAGTCAGGCTGGGAGGATCGGAGGCAGACTTTGATTTGGTCTTTGTCACTTAGAAAAATTACCTGTTTATGGCCCAGAGTGGAGGTCAGTGCCTCAAAGAAACTTTCACCCCAAACAGAGTGCTTGGTGTCCATTAGGCCCGGGAGGACATGTAGAGGCGCCTGCTGCCCCCAGTCTGTGAGGGCGCAGCGAGAGAGGCCAAGTGAGGGGAGGTGGCAGGTAGCACCTGGAGGACATGAGTAGCCTGAGGTAGGAAGTGAGGCAGGAGCAGAATGCCCAGAGGCGCAGACCCTGCCCAGGCTCGCCAGCTTGTTTTCTTGGCCGTGCGGCTGGGCTGTAGGTGCAGACAGGTGCTGTGGCCCCACAGCCTCTCACAAGTTCCCAGTTCAGCTCATGGATGAATTTCGCGTGTCTCTGTCTCTCACTCTGGAGAGCACCAAGATTTTCAGAAGTTCGGCCGCCCGACCCAGACAGGTGCGGCAGCGCACTGTGGCCAAGAAGGCTGAGGCCAGTGCAGGGGCCCTAGCAGACAGCTGTCACACCGCCTGTGAGTGTTAGTCGTGCAGGTGTCCCATGGCCTCTGTGCCTTCTTAACTCACCGAGGCCCTGGAGGAATTGGAGTCAGTGTCTGATGGGGTGCGTGAGTCAGGGTCGGGGACAGTCGGCTGAGAGGCACCGTGCCAGAGCCGGGAGTGTGGAGTGGGGCAAGGCAGGCCGCGCTGTCGTGGCAGGGCAGGAACCAAAGTGCTTCGGGAAGGGCCACAGCCCGGAGCAGCAGGCGTGACGCCGTGCGCCGGGACTCGGAGCCAGGCTGAGGACCAAAACTGAGTTCCCCAGAGCAAAAGTGAAAAGCCTCGCCCTTCCCACTGGGGACAGTCGTGTCCAGGGTGAGAAACTGGCCTTGTTGTGGGGTTCTGAGACGCAAGCTGGGAAGGCCAAGAATTTGCAGCCAGGGAGCTGGTGGACGTCACCGATGGTCCGCTCAGAGCTGGCCCTGGCAGGCGTGCCCACAGACAGGTGCTGCCATCTCCTCGCCAACTCGAGGGAAGGAGCTGCAGCCTTGCCATGGCTGTCAGCAGGGAGGAGCTGCTCCCCCACTTGCCAGCGAGGCCGAAGGTGAAAGGGTGAGTCGTAGAAGACCCTTGGGCACGAGGCCGTGGCCCTGGTGTCCCCTCACACCCTGGCACTCGTACTTTTTCTGCCTCCTTCAGGCGCATCCTGCGTGCAGGGAAAGTCTGTCACCCACTGACGGGCGAGGAGTTCAGTGCTGTGAAATACCTGAAAGCCCTTTTTAGAAGGGCGAGATTTAAGGTATTGCGACAAGAAACAAACAAGGCTCTGTTTCCTTTCAGTTTTTGAAACTGTCAGAGCACTCTGATTCATTTTGCAATTTGTCTCATTAAAAGGCTTTTTGCAAAAGGGAGATAATGAATCATCAGAAACGTCTCCCAAGCTAAAAGCTGTTTCAGCTTTTAATAGCTTCCCTGAGATCAAAGAACAGGGAACATACTTCTGAGAGGTCTTCTTCACCCAAGTGAAGAACAACAGACGCCTCTTAGCGAGCTAACGTTATGCCCACAGAGAATGTTCTAGACTACAGGCAGTTCTCTTCTCAAGCCTGAAGTACAGGTGCCTTGACAGCTAAAACCCTCTGAGAAATAAATTCAGTAATGTTTTAAAATCCTGACGTTTTTTACATTAAATTATTGGAAATGGAACGTGAGCATTTTGCAAACAGGTTTGGGAGCATCTCGCTTAGGTCTCCGGCCCCGGTGGTAGCTGCCACAGGCCCTGCGTTTTGGCCCGAGGCGACACTGTTCCCGGTCTCCTGCGTCGGCAGGGGGTGGTCACCTCCGGCCAGACAGACTGCTCTTCACTGTTTTATTTGTGGAGCCAGGTTCCTTATTCAGATTCTTTTAATTTCATTTTTCTTCTATCTCAAAGAAGAGTTTATTTTAATTTGTTGGACATTCTCTGCAGGAAAGGAGACAAAGCCTTATAGTCCCAGACTTAAGTGCAGCCCGAGAGGCAGGGCTTGGGTGGAAGCCGCAGGGTGCAGAGATTGGGCCCTTACAGAGGAGACCGTTTCCTGGCCATCGAGCCCAGGTGTGGGGCCAGCCCCCACTCTGTCCAGCAGGCTGGATGCCATTGGGCATCATGTTCTAGAAGCTTTCTTCTTTTAAAGGAAGCTTTTTTCCATCTTTTAATCAGATGACTATGTGGCCCCACAGTCAAAATGGCGCACAGCTCTGAGGAAGACAGGATTTTAGATAACTTGAACAGCAGGCCGGGCACACGTCTGGTTGTCCTGCTGTTAGCAAGGTCCCTGCCACAGGGATTAACCGAGGAGGAGGCGGCGCTGACGCACACGTTGACTCACTTCGTAGCTGTGGGTCTCAGCCGTCTAGCCTGGCGTCAGAGCGAAGGTGCTCCTCCCCAAAAACGCTGGAGGAGGTTCGTTCTCATCAGACACCCTCGCAGGTGTGGGCAGCTCTGCTTGTGGAGGTTGGTGGCCCCAGAGAAAGCTGGGGCACCGTTAGCTGGTTGAGTCGTCTGTTTGCTGGTTATTAAGCAGGGATTAAGTGGATTGCATGTAAGAAGCAGCGAAGCTCTTCAACCACTCGCGTGTGGAGACGTGCACATACACTCATCCCTAAACATCTCTGTCTTCTTCGTGAGCCCAGCCCC
Source organism: Mirza zaza (assembly GCA_008750895.1). Classification (NCBI taxonomy): domain Eukaryota; kingdom Metazoa; phylum Chordata; class Mammalia; order Primates; family Cheirogaleidae; genus Mirza; species Mirza zaza. The sequence goes on from VSMD01075048.1 coordinate 20,483, forward strand.
TCTCATCTCCGGAAAACCCAGTCCTCCAGCTGCTTTCAGGGATTCTAGGCGTCTCAATTGGCGCCCAGGGCTCTTGGCAGATGAGGCCACATTCTGGTGCACCCGGCTACTGTTCACCTGAAATTCCTCCTGGCCCTCCGTTGGGTGGAGAGAGCCTGCCCAAGGGATGGGGGAGGCCGCTGCCCCTGGCCATGCACTGATAGGGTGTCCAGCTGCCACTTCCTGTGCCTCAGTGCTCAGGCCGAGCTCTGTTACACAGCCCTTAAGTGGGCTCCGGGTGCACAAGGCCTCCGCTTGGAGGGTCAGCCCCCCCAGGCTCCTGACCCTCTGGAGACACTCAGACCCCACCCTGGACTGCACAGCACACTGCATGACAACTGGCACCTTCCACCGCTGCTTTCTTATCTCACCCCTCCAGTCTCCCCATCTCCCCCATGCCCTGGCAGAGCCAAGGGCCCCCAGAGTTCTGCACAGACCATGCGGACGTGGGCGCTGCCCTGGATACAGAATCGCCACCTCCTTCCTAGGCTGCTTCCCTCTTGCTCCCTGCAGCCTCCTGTCCCCCTTTGGATGGTAATGACCTTTGCTCAGCCTATAGGGTGGGCAGGAGGACTCATAGGTGGGGAGGGGAGGGCTGCCTTTGAATGCGGCTATGTGGGGTTGCGTGTCTATTGTAAGTAGTATGGGGGACGTATGCTTGTGTGTATGTGCATGCAGGGTGGTTGTGCACGTGTGTGTGTGTGTGTGTGTGAGAGGGGTGGGTGTGACTGTGAGCGTGCATGCGCATGTAGCAATGGGCAGTGGTGGGCAGCTGCTTGTCGTCTCTAGTGAAAGCTGCTCATCCGGCTGCCCTGTTTGGAGAAGCCAAAGCATCCCTCACTCTGTCCACGTTTGCACTGAACTCTTTCTTCAGTGCTTGCTCTGCCTCCCCTGCTGGGACTGCTCACAGCCGCCCCTCTTTAGAGTCCAGCCTAGTCTTGTGCAGTGATGGTCACCAGGGACGTGACATCCTTGCTGCAGTGGACAGCTGAGATGCAAAGCTGGCTCCCAGACAGGCAGCCCGGGGTTCTACTGTCTCTTCAAGCAAGAGGCCCTGAGGGGAAGGAAGCGGGAAGCTGGGGGGTCCCTCCAGGTGCTGGAGGCAAGCACATGTGAGCCTGGTCACCCTGGCAGAAGGTGGGGAGCCAGGCATGGGGAGGGGTCAGAGACGGTCCCCGGCCCAGAAGTGGGTGGGCTGACCTCCAGGGTGGGGTAGATTGAGGGAAGGGCTGTAAGGACTGCAGAGCATGGAGAGGGCCACCTGGGGAAGGGTGTGACAGGTGGATCACTGGGACTGGGCTGGCAGTGGGGGGACGCAGGGGTGGGTCCATGTTCCCCAGAGCCAGGGTGGCTGGAGGGAGGCGTGTGGCAGGGGGCGGCAGCTGAATATGACTGGGTGTGGTTTGTCCCAGCCTGGTTCCAATGCAGTCTGCACCCTGCAGGTGGTCAAGTACCCCCTGCACGCCATCATGGAGGTCAAAGAGTACCTGATCGACGTGGCCTCCCGAGCGGGCATGCACTGGCTGTCCACTATTGTCCCCACGCACCACATCAACGCCCTCATCTTCTTCTTCATCATCAGCAACCTGACCATCGACTTCTTCGCCTTCTTCATCCCGCTGGTGGTCTTCTACTTGTCCTTCATCTCCATGGTGATCTGTACCCTCAAGGTCTTCCAGGACAGCAAGGCCTGGGAGAACTTCCGCACCCTCACGGACCTGCTACTGCGCTTCGAGCCCAACCTGGACGTGGAGCAGGCCGAGGTCAACTTCGGCTGGAACCACCTGGAGCCCTATGCCCACTTCCTGCTGTCTGTCTTCTTCGTCATCTTCTCCTTCCCCCTGGCCAGCAAGGACTGCATCCCCTGCTCAGAGCTGGCCGTCATCGCCACCTTCTTCACCGTGACCAGCTACCTGAGCCTGAGCACCCACGCAGAGCCCTACACCCGCAGGGCCCTGGTCACCGAGGTGGCTGCCGGCCTGCTGTCCCTGCTTCCCTCAGTGCCCCTGGACGGGCACTATCTGAAGGTCCTTGGCCAGACCTTCCTCACTGTGCCCGTCGGCCACCTAGTCGTCCTAAACATCAGTGTCCCCTGCCTGCTGTATGTCTACCTGTTCTACCTCTTCTTCCGCATGGCCCAGCTGCGGAAATTCAAGGGCACCTACTGCTACCTGGTGCCCTACCTGGTCTGCTTCATGTGGTGCGAGCTCTCCGTGGTTATCCTGCTGGAGTCCACTGGGCTGGGGCTGGTCCGAGCGTCCATCGGCTACTTCCTCGCTCTCTTCGCCCTGCCCGTCCTGGTGGCCGGCCTGGCCCTCGCGGGCGCGCTGCAGTTCTCCTGGTGGTTCATGTCCCTGGAGCTCACCAAGATCGCAGTTGCCACGGCCATCTGCAGCGTCCCCCTGCTGGTCCGCTGGTGGGCCAAGGCCAACTTCTCGGTGATGGGGATGGCGAAGTCCCTGACGCGGAGCTCCGTCGTCAAGCTGATCCTGGTGTGGCTCACAGCCATCGTGCTCTTTTGCTGGTTCTACGTGTACCGCTCGGAGGGCATGAAGGTCTACAACTCCACGCTGACCTGGCAGCAGTACGGCGCCCTGTGCGGGCCGCGGGCCTGGAAGGAGACCAATATGGCCCGCACCCAGATCCTCTGCAGCCACCTGGAGGGCCACAGGGTCACATGGACGGGCCGCTTCAAGTATGTCCGGGTGACCGAAATCGACAACAGTGCCGAGTCGGCCATCAACATGCTGCCCTTCTTCATTGGCGACTGGATGCGCTGCCTCTACGGTGAGGCTTACCCTGCCTGCAGCCCTGGCAACACCTCCACGGCGGAGGAGGAGCTGTGCCGTCTCAAGCTCCTGGCCAAGCACCCCTGCCACATCAAGAGGTTTGACCGCTACAAGTTCGAGATCACCGTGGGCATGCCCTACAGCAATGCCGCCAACAGCAACCGCAGCCGGGAGGAAGATGACGTCACCAAGGATATCGTGCTGCGGGCCAGCAGCGAATTCAAGAGCGTGCTGCTCAACCTGCGCCAGGGCAGCCTCATCGAGTTCAGCACCATCCTCGAGGGCCGCCTGGGTAGCAAGTGGCCCGTCTTTGAGCTCAAGGCCATCAGCTGTCTCAACTGCATGGCCCAGCTCTCACCAGCCAAGCGGCACGTGAAAATTGAGCACGACTGGCGCAGCACTATGCATGGTGCCATCAAGTTCGCTTTCGACTTCTTCTTCTTTCCGTTCCTGTCTGCAGTGTGAGGATGCACCTGCTGGCCAGAGGGGGTTGTCCCAGTGCATGTTGCTGTGAGGACTTCCCCAGTGTGGCCCCAGCCAGGTGGGAGCACGCTAATGCTGTGTGTGTGTGTGCTCGCGTGTGCAGACTCAGGGCTTCGGAGATCTCTGCTCATGTGTAGACTGCTCGGCCCCCACCAGTGAAGGGTGACACTGTTTAGCTGTCCACTCTGGACACCAGGAGTGGCTGGGAAGCGCATGCAGTCTCCACCCCAACCCCGACCTTTCCGAGTGAAGTAGGTGTGCCAGGCTAGACTAGAAAGATTTCTTTGTCCCAAAAAGCACTTTACAGACAAGCTTCTCCCTCCTCCCCACCACCTCTGAGCACTCTGCTGTCCCTGTTTACTCCTGTGTTGGATTGTTTTTTTTTTTTTTTTAAGAACCAAATATGCATCTGTGTAAACTACACGGCAGCATTTATTTCTTTGGTCACTGCTAAGCCTTGACAACTGTTGGCCTTTCCTGGGGGATGTGCACAGCTGCCCGAGCCTGTGACGTGGTCCAGGGCTGGCGCCATCCTGCCCGTTGGAGGCTGGGTGACGACGGACTCCGGGTGTGTCGACTTTCATTCCTGTCTGCAGTGTGAGGACGCACTGCTGGCCGGAGGGGGCTGTCTCTGGGTGCTGAGAGTGCGTCCAAGCTGAGCTCTGGCACCTCAGGCCATCTTGGGGCCTCCCGTGCTGTGGGCAGGGTGCGTTTGTGAGGGCCTTGCCTGAATCCACCAGGACTCGGGAAACAGAACCCTGGGCGCCCTCTGCAGCGCCCAGAGGAGCCTACGTGTTCCGTGCCATAGAGCAGAAAGTCAGGTCCTAAAGTGGTTGAAATAAAAGCCTCTAGTGAAATCTACAGTTCTTTTATTTAAAAGAAGGCTTTCTTGTACATACGTGAGAATCAATGCTGTCTACACACAACTGAACGAAATGCAAGCACACTTTGAGTCACAGAAGAGCAGGACTGCCGTTCTCGTGGCTGACGCTCCCTGTGAGGGCAGAGCCTGCCTCCATCTCCAGCTCGAGGGGCCTGTGGTGCCTGCCCTACCCGTCGGGTTGTGTGTGGCGGCTCCCTGTGCCAGCACATCTGTGCTGCAGGTGACCACGGACTGTCAGTCAGCCCACTGCAGACTTAGTGGATGGGAAGGACATAGTCACAATTACTGGATGGGAAGGACATAGTCACAATTTTTGAAATTCTAATCACTAATGAAATGGACCATCGTGGTGATCCATAGCTGGGGGCTGCCACGGCATACAAAAACGTGTTTATGAAGCTGTGTCCTGCACTCATTCAGAGCGTACGGTGGTGACCCTATAGACTTATAATCAGAACTCATTTGGGGGGAGCTGGAGCAGCTGGGGGCCCCTGAGCAGACTTCGCCCCTCTCGGGAGCATGTGTGTCCACCATAGGCGCTCAGGTCTTCAGCTTCTTCCCTGGGGTGAGGATAAGGCCAGCCCCCCCGCTGGCTGCCCCACAGCAGGTCCCATTTTTCTGCTGTGGTTGGGAAACTCGGGTTGTCACACACTGCTGCAGTTGGCCATCTTGCCTTGACCATTCAGCACGTGGTTGTCTCCATTTTCCTCGGACATTGCTCACTGCCATGGTGGGTGGCAGCTATACCCCGCCCTGTTCACTCATCCTGCTTTACCCCTCTGCCTGGGGGCGTCTGTGTGAAGTCCCATGTGCTGGGTGCCAGATGTCATCACTCTGTGCTGTGTGTGTTTGCTCCTGGGTTTCTTTCCCAGGCAATAAGATGAGGTTAAAGTTCAGCCGGATGCCCTCTCCCTGTCCTGTAGACCTGAGGCCGTGAATGGTGGTCACCATTGGACTTTCCCCTGCCCTCGGCCCTGGGCTCCCCCTGATCGTCCAGAGAGGAGGGAGGCACTTGACAGCTTCATCCCGAGGAGAAAACAGGTCCAGAGAGGTGCCCGTTAGCAGCAGGGCCAGGGTGGGCCACCACGTTGCTACTCTGCACTCTGAGCTCTCATGTTGCAGTCTCATGGGGAGAGGCCTGGACTGAGCATGGGGGCCAGGCTTAAATCTCACTCTGCCACACACCCCTGCCTGACAGGAACCGTTCAGCACCCGTCCCCAGGCCTCAGTGTCCCCATCTGTGCAGTGGGAAGTCTAGGCTGGGTCAGTGGTTTTCAAAACTTGTTAGCAATGGCACCTTTTTAAAGAAACAAAACGTATAGAGCTGCGGTCTGTTGGAGAAAAGGGCTGTTCGTTAAGTGCAGCGTACACAGGTGAGAGTCCAGCTGCCTGGATCTGAATCTGCCACTTCTGTGCCTTTCCAGCTCTGTGACCAGGGGCAAGTCCCCACTTTCCAGGCCTCAGCTTCCTTACCTGTAAAATGGGGGTATAACAGGAGCTACCTTATCGGTTGTTTTGAGGATAAATGAGGGGGTAAGAACAGTGTCTGGCACTAGTAAATGCTCAATAAACGTTTGCTAATTTTAAAAAAGCATTTGTGGAACTTAGGATCCAACTAAGAACCTTTGGATGGTCCCTCCCCAGAAGAACTGTAAAGTCCTTGCTAGCTGTGGAAGAACTTAAACTTTGCAATGACAACCCCATTTAGGCTGGAACTGATCTCAGTCAGAGTGGCTGAGTCCAGAGAGGGCTGGGTGTCTTGCGCTGTGGTGTCCACTCAACCCGCTGCACCCCCAGAACGCAGCGGGCCTGCCCTTTGCCTGCATCAGGAATTGGCGGCTGCACGTGCAGCCAGCACCTGGGACTTGGCATCGGAAGCATTCCTTGTTTACCTTGACTAGTCAGCCTCAAATGCGGTCACTGCCGTCCTGGAACAAATATTTACCAAGACACTAATTCCCGTGTGAGTCAAACCAGGTCCCAGCCTCAGGAAAATCACAGCCCAGGGCTGGGTGGGGAGGTGAGACTGGACCCATGGCCCAGCTCAGAGCAGACGTGCTGGGGGAGCCCAGAGGAGGGAGCAGATGTCCGGCCTGGGGTACCAGGGAGCCAGGGGAGGAACCGGGCCTGGGGGGAGGGGTGACGAGGACGTCTAGTATTTAAGGCCAGCTGCTGGGGAGGCATGTAAAGAATTTGGCCTTTGTCCTGTAGACTCAAACCAGGGCCCTAGGAAGGTCAGGGCTGAGCCGGGGAGGAACATGCTGGGAGCCGAGGTTCCGGAGACGGCCTCTCTAGACAGCTTCCATGGAGCAGTGAGTGGGGCGGTGCCCTCAGCCCTGTGCTTGCTCCTGCAGTGTCCTCTCGTGTGCTCGAGGCCGCTGCCTCCCTGGTTGTGCTTCCAGGAACGACCCCAGGCCCCGCAAGGGAGGGGGACGGGGTCCTGAGCACGCACTGGGTCTGGCACCTTGTTTATGTCGGGTCATTTGGCCCTCATAGCTGGGTCCTGTGTCCCCACACCCTGGCATTTTCCAAATGAAGATTCCTAATGGCTCATGGGGTGAGCAACTTGTCCAGAGTCACATGGCTGGGAGGTGGCAGGGCTGGGATGGGACCTGTTCTTTCTCCCGGGACATGAAGAAATCAGCATTTTCCTGGGTCTTACAGAGAGGCTGTTCGGGACCTCCCAGGAAAGAACCTGCTGTCTTCGAGGATAGCCATCATTTGACACCAGGTGCTGGGCACCCTGGGCTGGGCCTTTACCCCACGGGGCTACGGGGCCCCCAGGGAGGGTCTGCAGTACATGTGGGAATCTCACTTTGCTTCCGTGAAGTGGCAGTGTTTGAGCGCCCAGGGAAGACCCAGCTGAGTGGCGCCATCTCGACCCCTGAGCGGTTTGGCGCCAGTCTCCACACCCTCTGGAAATCCCCTTTGCAGCACCCCAGAGGGCTCTTCACAGCCTGCACCACCCGTTCTGGGGGGGGTTCTCAGAGCCCACCTGTCCCGCGTGCTCTACACGCCAGCCGTGCGGGGGCCAGGCCCGACACGCGCTCTGCCACTTCCTCATCCCGCACCATGCGAGGACACCCCAAGTGATGGAAACCCTCATTTCTACAGGCACCCACCATGCAGGGCCACCTGCAGACAGGTGTAACCATCCCGCCTGCTGACCTGCAGGGCGGGGTGTCGGGATTACACAAACAGTCACCGTCCCTCTCCCAGCCCATCAGGCACTGGGAAAGCAGGCCTCGGCGGCCAGGCCTGTCTGGTGGCTGGTGCCTCCTGATCATGCAAAGAAAATTAACACTCGTTCATTAAAGTTATCGAGGGCCTGCTGTGTGTTCTGCTTTCCCAGTACGCAGGGTGCAGCAGCAAGCAGGGCAGGGGCCGTCCCTGGGGGCTGTTTCTGGGGACCCGGATCATCAACCAGTAGGTGATTGGAGAAAAGTGCCACAGTGTCTACCAGGAGCACTTTGGATGCCCCATGCAGACATGAACATTAGTGGAGTGCCTGCAGGATGCCGGACACGTCACAGCCGTCTTCCTGTTTGTCCTCCGCGGCGCTGTTGCGAGACAGGAATGTCCATTTCAGAGAGTGCGGCTGGCAGAGCCGCGGCCCCCAAACGCGCCCACACCCTGATCCCTGAACCTGTGTGTGTGTTCCCCTGCGTGGCCGAACCGTCACTGCAGATGGAGTTCAGTTAACCATCTTGAGATGGGGAGGTTGTCCGGGCTCCCCTGTCCGGGAGCGCCCAGTGCGATCGCCATGTCCTTGTCAGCGGCAGGCAGGAGGCCGGAGTGGCAGGGACCAGAAGACGCCGCACTGCTGGCCGTGAGCCGAGAAACACAGGCCCCGCTGGGAGCTGGGAGCGGCGAGGAGATGGTCCCTGGATCCTCCAGAAGGAGCCAGCCCTGCCGGCACCTGGATCAGAACCCAGTGAGACCCACGCCAGATTTCTGGCCTCTAGAACTGCTAAGAGAATACAATTGTGTTGGTTTAAGTTGCTAAGTGTGGTCATTCACAGGAGAGCCACAGGGAACGAGCACAGATGAGATCGGTCTGCGGAGGGCCGTGTCTCCCAACACCAGACATCTCAGTGTCGATGGGGGTGCGGTCCAAGCCACCCTGCTGACACGGAGCCCAAAGTTCTTTCTTTTTTTAAGAGACAGGGTGTCACTCTGCTGCCCTGGCTGGGGTGCAACGGTGTCATCGTAGCTCACTGTAGCCTCAAACTCCTAGACTCAAGGGATGCTCCTGCCTCAGCCTCCCGAGTGGCTGGGACCACAGATATGTGCCACCGTTTCTGGCTAATTTTTAAATTTTTTGTAGAGACAGGGTCTTACTATGTTGCCCAGGCTGGTCTCGAACTTTTTCCACCTCAGCCTAAATTCGTTCTTTTCAGTTGAAGCTGGAGTGCACATTTATAGCCTGTCAACACGAGGGGCTGGAGCTGGTCTCCTGAGATGCCGTGACTGTCTTGGCAGGGGGCAAGGGGCAGGGGGCGAGGGTCCTGATGCAGGTGCCCAGAGAGCGGGGGAGTCTCAGGGGCCTCTGACCTTTCCCGGCACTAGGTTGGGATGGGGCGTACGTGATGTGAGAAAACGAATGGGTGAAAAAACCTGGACAGTCATCAATTTTAGAAAGAAAAGAATATACAAAGATATTCTTAAAAGGTACTCGATCATGTTTTTTCTAGTAAAATGTTGGGAAGAGAAGTACCCAATAATCTTTACCTGTTTGTACACCCAACCACCCAAATTTTAAAAAGCATCCTTGGGAATTTAACTCACTGTCTTAAAAATAAAACACACCTGAACTCTCCTTTGTGTGGGATGAATCTCCAGGTGGGTTCGAGGACCCACATGCCGCACCTGCTGTTCACAGTGCTCTGTCTTCTTGGCCAGTTTCTGCTGTTGAACTTTTATCCCTTCTAATTCTCTGACCTACCTGGACCAAAACATCCCCTTGGTTCCCTGTCACACACCTGAGCCAGGTAAGACGTTCGGCCAGGACTGGGGAAGGACGGCCGGGAACAGCGCACGAGTGTCGCAAGCCAGTCTGGTCCTCGAGGAGAAGTGAGCTCCAGCCTCGCAAGCCACGGTGGTCCCACATAGGGCTGAGTCAGGCCTCCCCCCCGGCGTCACACACAGCGTGCCATCACTGCCACAGTAGCGCCCGCCCAAATTAACGCCACACACAGGAGACGGCAGGCTCTTTCGCTATTCACACCCTCTCCCCCACCCCTTCCTCCTCCATGCCCCACCTGGCAGAGCACGAGCCCCGGGTGGGCCCGGCTGGCTCTCCAGCCCCTGCCTCCTGACCTGGCAGCGCCGCCTGGTCCACCGTGTCCAGTGTCCCAGCAGGGGCCTTGCCCCACCCGCCCCTGCCCACAGCCGGCCAAGGAAAGCTCGGCTGGGGCCGCCATTCCGCCGCCTCTGCCTGGGCCCACTTCTCAGGCCAGGTGCGTCCGCACCTGCTCCCCTGACCCGGGCCAGCGCTCCTGCTGCTTTTCTTTTTACATCTGGGCTGTCCCTGAGTCCCTGTTCCCTCCCGCCTCCCCCACCCTGTTGCTCTGATGAGACAGGCCCAGGTCCCTGCCCCGTCCTGCGTGGGCAGCACAGACGCGTGGCCTCTGGTCCCCACACGCCAGCCGAGCAGTCCCCAGCGGGCGTCCTGCCAGGTAATTCCGTTCTGACACTGTCTGCGGGCTGTGGCCTCAGCTCCCCCAGACTGAGGGCTCCGTCCCCCAGGACGCCCCACTGTGGGCACCAGTGCAGGTGCGGGAGCCCCGTGCTCCTGCCAGACCAGGGTAAGCCAGGCTTCCGTTAATGTGCTAGCATGGCTCTCGGCTCAGGGACACACTTCACCTATGTCTGCCTGTTTGTTAAAAGGATGTTACAAAGGCTACAGACGAACAGCAGATGAAGAGATGCGTATGGCAGGGCACACTGGACCGTGTGCGGGCCCCACGCCCTCTCCGGCGCACCACCCGCCAGGAACCTCCTCGTGTTAGAGCCATCGCCGTGGCTTTAGCGTCATGCCACGGTGGATTAGACCGCTGGCCATTGGTGAGCAACTCAACCTTCAGCCCCTCTCCTCCCTGGAGACTGCAAGTCCAAGCCTCTGGTCCTGCCTTGGTCTCTCTGGGTGACAGCCCATCCTGATGCCGTCTAGGGGTCACCCGTCCCCAACTGTCTCACTAGCACACAAGGCTCTCTTATCACTCTAGAGATTCCAAGGGTCTTAGGAGTTGTTTGCCAGGAACCAGGGGCAGAGACCAAATATACAGTTCTCATTATATCACAGCGTCATAGCCGGAGTGACAGGGTATCAGACTGGGCCAGTGCCAGGCCCAGAGTCCCAGAACCCCAGATCCCCACGCCACTGCCCCGCTGTGTGGCTGCTAAGGCCCTCTGGGAGGTGCCTCCCGGAAAACCCTTGGATTCCTGCTCTCAGCCTCTTATCCCTGAAAGTGGGGTTTTTATCAAAACCTGCCACTGCCCCAACCAAGGAGGGGCTGCCCCCTTGGAGGTCTTGCCACAGCATGAGGTCTGAAGAGCCCCTCTGGGCAGGTCATTGACACCCATAGGCTCCAAGGCAGTGGTTCCGGTGTGTGTGTGTGTGTGTGTGTGTGTGTGTGTGGCCCTCTAGCTCAAGGCCGGCCCACGCCTCGGGCCTCTGCTCACCCGGGCAGCCTTCGATTGGAGTTTCAGCTGCCCCTGTGGCCACAGCTGTGCCTGCCATCGGGCTGAGCCTGGACACCCCCAGGCCTTGATTCTTGCCCCTGCCCAGTGCCTGCCGGAAGCCATGGCTTGGCATTTTGTCCCGAGTGTGTACTTGTTATCCATGGGAGAGCCATCTGGCAGGCCTGCACGCCACCGAACCGGGAGCAGCCCATGTCACAATGGCCAAATTGGGTGCAGGATTATCTTGTTTAATCCACACAGCACCACGAGGACGGTGCTGGTCTTCCCCACATTCTAGAGATGCGTAAACTGAGGCACGACAATGTCAGGTAACCTTGGCCCCCAAGATCCACACTTAGTCAAAGCCAGGGTTTGAATCTGGGTGTTGCCACTCACACAGTAGGTGCTCAGAAAACTTCTGTTGACTGAATAGATGAGTAAGCAGATTTGCGCAGGTAAATGGTGATCTTTCTGAGGCTTTGCAAATATAGTAAATGAAAAATTCACTTCTCCAAACATCTGTCTCTATTTTGCATGTTTGGACTTTTGGGAGGCATAGATTTAGTAATGGGGTCCTTAGAGTTTTCATTTTACTTTCCCCCCTAATGTTTCTGTCTTTTGCAGATTTTCAGTCCCTCTCTGAAAGTCATCCTGTCACTTGACGGTGTGGGCCCCTGCATTATAACAGCACCCAGGTAAAGCTGAAGAGGTGCTTTGTGTTTGTAAAAAGGACCTTGGGCTGTGTGACTCGCTCAGGACTCCAGCAATTATTTCCAGCTCTAAACACTTCCCTGTTGCTAGGAAACCACTCCTCGGAGGCTGGCGCACCTTCGTTAAAGTTTCTTATCAAGTGGTTGAACTTCTGCAGTGTGAGGACTCAGCCTCCCTCTTCTTCCTTCCAGAGGTGATGAGATCCATCGACCAAACTCACTGTTTCTAACTTTTCTCCAACTACCTGGATAATTTACTTTTTCTGCAAATAGCCAGAAAGGCCCTTTTTGTCCCATTTAATTCACAGAATAACCTGCCCTTTTAGGACAGTGGAGTCCCCTGGGGAGTTCCAAAACTCCATCCCCAACCCCAGACCTGCAGGAGCTGCACGAGAAGGAGCCCTGAGATCAGCTCCGCCCTAGCAGGGAGCCGGCCCCCAGGGAGGGTGGGGCCCGTTGACGGCGCCTCCTGCACAGCCTCTGCCCGGGCCGGACACTGCGCGGGCTGCTCTGTGGGTGTCGTCACTCTTCAGGCTCACGACAACTTCGTGAGGCTGATAAGACACTCAGGGACCTGCGGCACAGGGCAGGGCAGTGTGTTGCCTATGGTGCCGGTGGCAGGCAGCCTCCACGGTGGCCACGGTGCCACAGCGGTGGCCACGGTGCCACAGGGGTCCCCACCACTTCCTGCTGCTCCTTCTGCACCGAAGCAGGATCTGTGTGACCAACAGAAAGTGGCGGGAGTGCTGCCACACCACTTCCAAGGCTTGTGGCTTGGCTGCCCTCTGTCCTGGTGGCAGTGACATGAGGGGCCATAAGCCCACAGCCACATGGTGAGATGGCAGATGGCAGCCACAGTCACAGTCTCACTGCAGCTCGTGGGAGACCCCAGGCTGGAGCCACCAAGCTGATCTGCACCTGGGTTCCTGACACCCAGAAACCGTGTGAGATGACGGTACTGCTTTAAGCTGCTAACCTTGGGATAAGAAATGCAGTCCCAACACAGGTAAGGGACAAGGCTGGGATTAAGCCCAGGTCTTCTGCTGCTGCATCCCCTCCTGGCCCCCACTGGGCCAGCCATCATGGCCCTGCAGACTCTTTCCCCAACCCCTGTGAAAGTCTCCAGGAGCCTTGGGATGTTCTGCGAAGTCTGCAAGGCTGTCAGATTTGTGAAGGACACACCACCGTTGGAATCAGTCTTGCCTGTGCAGATGTTTCAATCCCTCCCGACTTGCTTTGCCTTAACCACTTGGGTGCGGCGCTCACCGGCTGAGACACCTCGCCCACAGCCACACTCACAGTCCGCACGGTGGTCTGTGCTGTCCGTTGACCACGAGTCCGTCTTGCTCTTGTATGATGAGGAAAGCTTGAAAGCACTGACAGCTTGTTTTACTTTACAGGCAGCTTTACTTGTCATGTAAATCAGAACAGGTAACATATACATGTATGTTTTCATTACATTATTTTTAAATCTTCACAATTTTATTTTGATAAATGAAAGATTAGAAGAGTCGTATCACGGCTGTCGGCTACAGTCGATGCTCGGCTGTGCGCCTTCATATCACGGCTGTCGGCTAAAGTCGCTGTGCGCATCCATCTGTGGCTATCGACTATAGTCCACGCTTGTACCGAAGTGGTTAAGGAGGCTTCAGGGAGGTGGCCACTTTCTGCATCCATGGCTGCAACAATTTTCAGTCATCCCAGAGTGAAGCCAAGCTGAATGGCCTTGTGGTATTGTCACCTTGTTGCCCTGACCTCATGTGCACTCTCATCCTTGTCTGTCCTCCTGAGCTGGAGCTCCTTGATCCCTGCTTGGGGAGCTAGAGGGGCAGTCTGGGTGCCACTTAAGCCTTGGTGCCACCAGTCATCTGTCACCAGACTTCGGAAGGCTTGTCAGATAACCTCAGTCTCAATTCCTCCTGGGAACAGAGTGGGTGATACACCTCCCTCTCCGCTAGTGCGCCCCGCCCAATGGCCAGGCCAAGCCTTCTCCAGGGAGGGTTTCTGCTTACTTTCGTCAAGGAGGTTGTCCCCTTCCCAAGGCTATTTGGATCTCAGCAATAGTAATTTCTTTCAATAGAAAGCAGCAGAAATTTCCAGGCAGGCACTTCTCACAGGAGAGTAAAACATCCCACAGGCACCAGGAGAAACCAGGAAACTCTCCCTGGATCGGGCAGGCTGCATGACGTTGACCACCACTTGTCTCCAGGGTGGCAATGCAGGAAGAACAGGAGTGCCCGTCAGGCAGGCTGGGCCAGTCCCCAGCTCCAGAACCCGTGATGGCACAGGCTCAGAGACCTGACTGCCAGAGCTGAAATCATCAGAGAAGCTCTCGAATCTGCTTCCCGCCCTCGTGGGACCCTTCCCTATTCCCGCCTCAAGCTGGACGGTTTCCCGCCAGACCCTCCACATCCCTGTCGCCGGGGGGCTCCTTCACCCCGCCCTCGGCGTTCCCTTGGCCTCTGTCCTGTGTGTGGTCCCTGTTTCTGGGATCCCACGTGGATTGGCTAGAAAACAGGTTAGGCTGCTATAATAAGAGACCCCCAGTACAGAGGCTTCTGCAAAACAGAAGTTTGTTTCTCTCTTGGTCGACATCCGGGAAGGCGTCCCCAGCCTCGTGTGCTGGCTCAGCGCCGGCTCCCTTCTGTCTTGCTGCTTTTCCTCTTGCTACCCACATTTGCTACTTGAGATCTGGAATAGTCCCTCCGGCTTCCGCCACCCGTAGTCCGGCGGTCGAGGGTGAAAGGGCAGGGAAGGCTGCTTTCCTCCCAGGGGCGCATCCCTTCTGCCTCCTCTCTAGGCCACAGCAGCTGCGGGTGGCCCTGCGCCCGGACATGTGCAAGGAAGGTTGGACACCGGGGCAACTAGGGGCGGCTGTCTGGGTGCAGGGCCCCCTTTCCAGGCATGCGCTCCGTGTCTGTGGCGGAGTGCTTCCTCCGTGGCTTCCTGAGAATTGCCCCGCGGTGGTCTGCTCCTGCTCTGACCTGGCCTCGGCCATGTTACTTGTTGAGGCCAGTGAGACAACAGCAAATGCAACACCAGCAGGGACAGGAAGCTTGTGCCTTGGGGCTTGCCTTGCTGCTCTTGGGAACCCTGAGGCCGTCACGGGAATGGCTAGTTGAGCCCTGGATGAGAGGGATGCATGCTGGTGGCACCCATGCTGCCCCGCCTGACATCAAGTCGACCGCAAGACACGTGAGTGACGCCATTCTAGAATGCACAGCATCAGAGAGCCTCCCAGCTGACTCCCAGAACTGTAAGACACAGTAAACTTTTTCAAGCCACCAAACTTAGGCGTGGTTTGTTACACAGCAAAAGCTAACTGACACAGGGCCTTGACCTTGCATGTGTCGAAGTATCTTGTCCCCTCCCCCCGTATGGTTAATGGTTTGAAAGGGCATAGGCTCTAGGTCAGAATGCCTTCTGCTCAGAATTAGGGAGCAGGGCTCCCCCATTTCCTCACTTCCCCTGTAGCTGCTGGGAGGCTGATGGCAGCCCGGGTCTCCCGGGTAATCTTTTACAACATCCTCATTGTCCCCAGGACTCTGATGTTCATGGGGTGTCCTTGAAATGGGTCTCCCACCCACCACGGTTTCTTTTAATCTGGAAATTTTGATTCTTCAGGCCCAACATTTTCCTTAGTGATTGCCTCTGCCGTGGCCCCCGAGCCCTCTATTTGCACGCTGAACCCTCTGTGACAGCTCGTCTATGCTCCTTACCTATTTCCTCTGAGCTTCTCTTTGACTGTTTTTGTTCTACTCCCTGAGAAACTTCCTCAACTTTATCTTCCAATCTCTGCAGAAATCCTTGAATCTGTGATCATGCTTCTCATTTCCATGGTTTCTTTTTACTCTCTGAGGGCTCTCTTTTGTTTCCCATATTCTCTTATCTCTATGCAGATATTCATTAACATACGTTTTAAAAACTTCATTCCATTTTTGCACTGTCTAAAGATTCCAGCTCCTTTTTCCCCTGTTATGCCTGTTTTTATCTTGGTCGTCCTCCAGCGTCCAGGGTCCTTGCTACCTGCCGGCGTCTCAGCGCAGAGCTGAGCGAGGCTGCAGAAGCTGTGTGTGACGGCGGGGCTGCCTGGCAAGGACGAGCTTCCCCGGAGGACGCCTTGCTCCGCCATGTCCCGGAGGGCCTCCGAGCGTCAGGATCTTGGTCTCTTCTCTAGGGCTGGTCAGGCAGCCTTTGATCGTCTACCTGGTGTGGACGGGTGGGTGTCACCTGCTCCCATGGCATCTGGGACAGACTTTCAGAAACCCGCAATCTTCTCCCTGTCTGCACCCCCTCTTCAGAGGCGCCGTGCCTCCAGCTGCAGACCGCCCCGGGTTCCTCGGTGCACACCAGTTTCCAGTGGGTGCCCGTCTTTGGGAACCACTCGCTGAGTGAAGCCCTGCTGGCTTAGGCTCTGCTTCCTTAGCCTCCAAGCAGTTCCCAGTGCCATCTACCTTCTGGCTTCCAAAATCTCAAAAGCCACGCGGTCCACGTCCTGTTCTCTCTGCCTTGGTGCGTTTCTGTGTTTTACCCTTTTACTGACACCTCAGCAGGCTCTTGGGTGAGAGGGCGTTCAGTCTACGATGTTTAACAGGGTTCTCTGGGCTCCTGCACAGAACCCAATATTTAGTCCAAACAGGCTTCACTCAGCGAGTGGGTCCCAAAGATGGAGTCAGGGCCAGGCCTGCGCTGGAGCCTGGGGACTCGGCAGTGAGTGGACGACGGTCCCGTGCTCCTGTCAGTGTCAGCACCAGGGGCCAGTGCGGTGGCGGGAGCAGGGGCTGAGGGTGGCAGGAGGGGAGGCCGGACTCACCCAGGAGTCTCTTGGGGACACAGGGTGTGGAAGTGGCTCCAGGCGGGAAGCACATGCGCAGCGGCTAGGAACACCCACCAGAACACGGCCTGCAGGGGCCCGGAGTTGTGCAGGCGGCCAGGGAGTCCCCGACACGCTGGGTTCTGGGGACATGATGCCTGGGCACAGGTCTGGCCCCGGCACTGACAGGCGTGGCCCTGGGTGAGTCACTTTCCTCTTTGTGCCTCAGTTTCCTTATTGATAAACTGGGGGACCCACAGTGCCCTCTGAGGGTGGCTGTGGATGAAGCAGAGGAGGTGCAGTGCCTGGTGTGGGCCACGCCTTAGCAGCGGCCCCTGTTGATGCTAGTAATGATGTGCGTGGAGGGACAGGCGGGCCACCATCGAGGCCCATGCCAAGACAAGGCCTGGCCGTAGCCCGGGTGGTGTCGGAGCCTCAGAGCTCGCAGGGCCGGGGAGAGGCGAGATCCCGACAGGCCCGGGTGAGGCAGCAAAACCTGAGCAACATCTCATGCAGCCCACCGTACCTGGACGCCCCCTCTGGCGCCTGGCGCAGCTGTGGCGCTAGGGTCTGGCGCGCAGCAGGGGCCGCGGCCGCGTGTGGACCTGGCGGGAGCAGCTCTGGCCGCCCCACCCAGAGGCTGCTCCCCACCGACCTCGGGCTCCGAGCCGCCTGCATCTTGCCCTCCAGGAGCCCTGCCTGCCCGCTTGGCCACCACCTGGCTGCTGCTCCTCTGTCCCCTGGAAGCCCATTAAGTCTTGCCGGATGCTCCGCAGTAAAGAGCCCCTCCTTGCCACCCTCGAGACAGGCAGGAGGTGTCCCCAGGGGCTCAGCCCACCTGTGCTGATCACTGACGTGCCTCGGGGCCCAAGCAGGTGCTTGTCTGTGAATGGGGCCATTCCCCACCTAAAGGCGAGGCCGTGTGATCACAATGCAGGTGCTCAGGGACACTAAGGCTGCCATGACAAATGAGCACAAACTTAGTGACCTAAAGGAACACATATCTTTTCCCTTACAGCCTGTGGGCTAGAAGTCCCACATGGGTCACACTGACTGGGGTGCACAAGGTGCCGGCAGCTGAGCTCCTCCCAGCAGCTCGGGGACGTTCCCCGCCGTCTCCTGCTTCCAGAGGCCCAGGGACATTCCCTCGCTGTCTCCTGCTTCCAGAGGCCCCGGGGACGTTCCCTCGCTGTCTCCTGCTTCCAGAGGCCCCGGGGACGTTCCCTCGCTGTCTCCTGCTTCCAGAGGCCCCGGGGACGTTCCCTCGCTGTCTCCTGCTTCCAGAGGCCCCGGGGACGTTCCCTCGCTGTCTCCTGCTTCCAGAGGCCCCGGGGACGTTCCCTCACTGTCTCCTGCTTCCACAGGCCGCGCGCTCCTCGGCTCCCGGCCCCTCCCTCCAGCTGCAAAGCCAGCAGTGGCCGGTCCAGTCCCCACAGTCCCACATCACGTCTCTCTGACCCTTCTTCCATTGTTCCATCTCCCTCTAAGTACAGCCGGAATGGCTTTCCACGCTCGAGGACCCGTGTGACTAGATGGGTCCCACCTGGAGAGTCGGGGTGCTCTGTCTCCCCATCTAGTCTGCAGCTCCATTGCTCGTGCAAACCCCAGCCAGGGCTGTGCTCCGCCAGCGCTGCTGCAGCTGGGTGCCACGGGGCGCAGCCCTGTATCGCCCACTGTCCGAGTATCGGCCACGGGCCTGAGGCTTTGGCATAAACTAAGTTAACCTCTCTAAGCCTCAGTTTCTCCATATGTCAAATGGACATAATGACAGTACTACCCCCACATGCTGCAGAAAGGACAACCCGAAGCCTGGACGAGGTGGTGGGCACAGGCCGTGTGACCTCCAGCACGGCGGGCGGTGCCGTGGTCCAGTCAGGCGGGTTTTGTGACCTCGTGAGTCACCCTGTGACGCTGAGCAGTGTGAACCCTCTATGGATACAGGCAGTCAGAAAGGTTAATCAAGTGCCCGAGGTCATGCAGCCAAGGAAGTGGCCTCCTCCTGCCCGTGCTCTGTGCTGGGCTGTGCAGGGGACGGCGGCTGGAAGAGGCCCCTGCCAGCTGACTGCCAGCACAGCTCCTGCCATCCTGCTGCAGAGCCTGAGCCCCAGACGCCCCGTGAGAGCCAGAGGTGGGGCCTGGCTCTGGGAAAGCTGCGGGTGTGCAGAGCTCGTCCCCACGCCCTCTCCTTCTCCCTTGACAGCCGCAGCAGCAGCAGCGGTGGCCAGGCTGGCCTCTCTGGCATCCGGAGGGCCCCAGTGTCCCCTCCCAGACCTCCACTCCCTGGGACCTCAGGCATGGCATGGTTGTGCTGCTGGATGGGGCGCTGGATTAGGGTTCACCGGCCCAAGCCGGAAATGCCCTGGTTCCAGCTAGTCCTACCCGTGTGACCTTGAGCTACTCCTTTACCCTCTCTGAACCTGAGTGTCTCCATTGGGGCCATACCCCCGTGGAGGGAGCGAGTGTCGAGAAATCACGGTGGGCTCTGCTCACCGTACAAAACAGCACAGCTCCCGCTTGCTTGCAGACTGCTGTGTGCCAGTCGCGGTGCTAGGCACGCCCACCTGCCGCTCCCGACCCCAGACCCGGCGGTGGGGGGACCGTCAGCTCCCTTCTTCAGGCGTGAGTTCAGAGCTCAGAAAGGCTGTGAGTTGCACCAGCAGCTACAGGTGGCAAAGCCTAGATGTGAGCCAAGCCTCTCAGTGACAAAGGCAGCGTGCGCCCCATACTCTGCGCTGCCCCCGACGGCGCCACTCCCCTGCGGTGTGCCGCACTGAAAACAGCAGCCTTCGGAGCCTCACTGCAGACGTAACGTTTGTTATTTTATTGGAAAAAGCTGGTATTAACATATTTATAGTTTTACTCAACAGTTGAATAACTTGTGAGACATCAAAGAAAAAAGAATGCACCTAGGAGGTAGGGTCCGGAACCATGGGCTCTGACAACTTTACCGCCACGCCCCCACTGCCACCACTGACAGCGTCATCCTGGGGTCAGCTAAGTTAAAACAGAAAGGAGGAAACCCCAACAACTTCACAACGATGCGAACGCCTGTACGTTCCAGTAGGCCGGGAAGTTTGAGCAGAGTGCGGATGCAGAGTCTGCGACCACATATAGGCCTTCCGCCGTTCCAGGCCTGCCCCCTGCTACGTCTTCTCTCGGCAGCGTTTGATCTTTGCAGCTTGCTTTGGACGCCAATATTTTCCAGGAGTCCAAAGACCAAAGACATACTTTTCTTCAGAGAAGATCTCTGCCTTTCTTTCTTTTCTTTTCCCTTTTTGGTTTGGTACCCAAAATTTAAAACAGAAGGAACTACAAACTCCTTTTGAAGACTGTGTGAGCTTTGTACTTTTAAGATGATAAATGTTAAATCTACAATTTGACAGTAACCTCTACCTGCAAATGTAAATTTCCTCTCTTAACAAATCTGACTCACAAAGGGAAATGACCGTGCCAAATATCCAAGAAATTGTGTAAGGCCCTCAGAGCTGGATTTTGGCTTCAACAGATTTCTATACAATTTACCACATTCTTGAACTTCTTTACAAGGGGAAAAAACTGATCCAATCCTTTGATTGTTAAATCTAATTAGAATAGATATGTACATATAATACTGTCCAGGTCACCTGGATTTTACAGTGATATATAAACAAACATTCTTCATTCATGTTGATTAAAAGATAATGGATCCACTTCCCTGTGCGGGTGCTGTGTGGCCGGAAGTGAGTGGACGTGCGCTCTGTGCTTTTATACACACAAAGCGTGCCGCGATCCACTGAGAACATTCTCAGTTGGGTCTATTTCCTGGGTTATGTTTCATCTTGTAAATAAAATAAAATAAAATAAGCTGGATTCTGCCGGGCCTCTGCACTCTGCTTGCCGAATCAAAATGCCAGGCCAGGTGGTTCTGCTGCGATTCTATGAGCAAAGATGACACGGGGTGGGTGGCCTGGTCTTACCAGGACATGAGGGTCTACTGTGGAAAACCCACACTCTCTGTAGCCCTCGGTCTCAGAGGGAAGAGCTCCCCCACGACAGCACCCTCTGGGACTACGTTGTCCTTAATGAAAACATACGCTAAAATCACCATAACATGCAATTTCCTTTCAGGTGCAGTTCAGTGCATTTGAGAAAGGAGCACCAGGGGCAGGCACGGGCGGAGCCAGGTGTCCCAGAGAGGGCCGAACGCCTGATGTCACCAAGCTGGAGAGGAGCCACCTGTGGGTCTTCTCCATCTTCCCATTTTCCCAGGACCCTTGCACTTCACAAGACGAAGAAGCGTTTCCCTTCCAGAACCCTCCATTATAATGTTGCTTTAATATGAGCCACCAATGTGCTGGACTGGGAAGAGCCTTGTGCGAGGACCTGGGCAGGACTCCGGACTCCGCCGAGCGGCTGGTGCCTGCCCACCAACTTGTCCGCTCAAAGCCTTGGTTTGCGCATGTGGGCAGGGGCATAAGAAGTGTCTGCCTCCTGCTCTGGCATTGGCCCGGAGCCTGGCAGGAGCGAGCAGTTGGTGTGCATGGAGATGAGTGGACGCCCACTGCATGGCCGTGAGAGGGCTTCACAGAGGTCGTGGACAGGAGCCAGGGTCAGCTTCCGGAAGGTGCCCAGTGAGCGCTGAGGACGGCAGGAGAGCTCCTGCAGAGAGCGGCGGGGTGGGGTGACCCCACACTGGGCCGAGCACTGCCTGGCACCTGGCAGAGGCTCAGCGAATGGTGGTGAAACCAGGTAAGGACCACAGCAACGCTGGCTGAGCCATTCCCTACCCCTTCCTCTCGGGAAACCATACCAGTCCTGGGCCCTGGG
Source organism: Mirza zaza (assembly GCA_008750895.1). Classification (NCBI taxonomy): domain Eukaryota; kingdom Metazoa; phylum Chordata; class Mammalia; order Primates; family Cheirogaleidae; genus Mirza; species Mirza zaza. The sequence goes on from VSMD01075048.1 coordinate 41,690, forward strand.
ACACTGAAAGACATTCGGAAACCTAAGCGAGAGGCCTGCATCGCCTCTGCAACTTCTCAGCATGAATTCACCATCCGAAAACAAAGGTGACAAAATCCGCTCTGAGACAGGGCAAACAGCCCCATTTATAATCCAAAGAGCCCTGGCTGGCTGAGCTTCCTTACCGGGGCCCTGACCTGGGACCAGCGAGGCGCGTGGGGGAGCAGCTCCAGCAGCTCCGCGCCCACCCAACCCGCCGCCCGAGGGCCTGGAGTGAAACGTTAACCTGGACATGTAAAAATCCCATGGATGTGTGGCGGCAGACCGAGTCGAGGGTACGTGAATGAAGGAACCCTGAACTGTAAGATTCGACAGTCCATTTTATGATTTGCAGCCGTGGACCCTGCCTTTCCTCTGTTAAACAACCACTGCCAAAGGCAGTGCTGGCCTGGAGAAGCTGGCGGGGCCAGGGCCCAAGCTTCCCAGGTCCGCACACCGCCACCTCTGCCACCGTCCTTACCGCCACTCGGTTTCCTCCCCTCCTCGTGCTGCGGTCGTGCGGCCGCGGCGGGGACAAGGGCACACCTCTGCACACCTAGTGCATGTCGGAGTTCACCTTGTCCTGGAAGATGTACAGGTTGTTGGTGGCCGCGATGGCGATGATGTTCTCAGTCGGGTGCCAGGCCGTGTGCAGGATCTTCTTGGTGAAGTCCAAGCTGTCCACGCTGATGTCATCGCGCCGGCGCTTGCCACCCACACACACGCGGCGGGGCTTGAGCACGGCCCGGGGCTTGCTGCTCTCCCGAGAGGCCTCCAGGGTCACGTCCCGCTTGGTGTTGCGGTCGAACATGCGGAAGAAGTTGTTGTAGGCTCCTGTCATGATGACGCTGGCGGGAGAAGGACAGGCATCAGGCGGGAGGACTGAGAGAGACACCTGCCTCTTCTCAAGAAACAACCCCAGAGCCCGCGGGGGCGTCGCTGCCTGGAAGGGGAGCCCACACCCGCCTCGGTGCCCGCCGCTCGGTCTCTTGTGCCCTCACGTGCCAGCTGCCATCACCACACGGATTTGGGGCCAGGAGCTAAGACATCTTTAATCCTCGGCACTGAACATGGCAAAAAGGCCCCCTTGTACCTCCCTGTTAGCCCCGGAGAGACAGCCTCAGGCTTTCAGAGACTGTGCGACTGCACGGGGAAGCAGACACAGACGTCACCGGGACAGAAGCTCCGCGGCAGACACGGGGCAGGCCTCGGGGTCCAGGGAACTGTCCTTCCCTCCAGGAACCCAGGACTCGCCTGCCCAAGCAGATGGGTGAGCAGTGAGTGTGCCTTGCCGTGGAGAGGGGCGCCACTCGCGTGCAGGTGGCCGCAGACCTCCCGCCCCACCAAGGATTTCCCACCTGTCCACTCCCCGTCCCGCCTCTCCCAAGGAGAAAGGGTGAGCGGATGTGCACGACCAGGGCAGGAGAGGACGTGCAGCCGTGTGAGCCTGTGCCCAAAGGGTCTTGGGGTGTGACCCCTGTGAGGCTCTGAGCAGCTGTGGGGTGCAAGGCAGCTGGGGGGCTGAGGAAGAGGGGTCCAGAAAGCAAAAATGGGGTGAAGAAGTGGTTGTTTAAGGTCCTTCACGGAGATCCCCAGAAAGTGGAAATCCTTTTTTTCCCTTTTGGAGCCGAGCTGTGCTTTTGGGGGCGACACAGCTCGAGACAGGACCACGTGGATCTGGGTTTACAAGGGTCACTGCTGACAAGGCTTCCGCGTCACCCACGCTACACAGGAGCCACACCGCATGGGGTGGGGGAAGCAGGCTATGGCCCACCTGCACAGGACAGGGTGTCTTATCAGGCACCTGGGGCCTGCAGGGGTAAGATGCTCCAGGACCAGCTCCGGGGAAACTGCACCATGCCCTGTCACGGGCTGAAGGGGACACATCCCCTTGTAACAAGGTTTCCCTTTAAAATTGATACATAATAATTGTCCATATTCTTGAGGCCCATGTGATGTTTTGACATACAGCAAACGGCGAACATTCGTGTATCAAATCAGAGTGTGTAGGACATCCATCACCTGGAACATTTACCGTTCCTTTGTGTTGGGAACCTTTCAAATCTCTCCCAGCCGCTCTGAAATACACAATAAACTGCAGCTAACTATAGCCCCTACCGCGCACGGAGCGCGGGCTGCGGCTCCTCTGGCGGCATGTTTGTGTCCTTAACCGACGTTTCCTCCGCGGGAGAAGTGGCGTCAGGAGAGCATGGTACCTGAGGCCCCGCCTCTCGGGAACGTGAGGACGGGCGGGGGTTGGGAAGGTGACCTTGTCCCTCCCGCCTGTGCGCCGGTTCTCCTGCCCGCCCCTCCGGATGGTAGCGTGGCGGGAAGGGCCCTGCGCCCGTCTCACGGTCGTCTCCCCGGCAGAGGGCAGAGGGAGGGGTGGCGGCTAGTATCTCCCAAGGCTGAAGGTACGGCGCTGCGAAAAGAAAAGGACCCTACCCAAACTCCCTGCTTCCTGGCAAGTCCGCGCTCAGAGTTCTGGCCTGCTCACTTCCTCATGGAAAGAACCTTCTCCTCAGCTTGGGGACTGGCAAATTTTGGCCAAGAGTCCCTTGAGGTGACTTGAGGGTTTCAGCTTGGCCCAGAGTGGCTCTGGTGGCTTCCTGCCCAGCCCGTGTGGTTCCTGGAGCCCACGGTCTGCAGCATCGGCCCCCCTGGGGGGGGGTGCCAGCAGGCAGACACCCTCCAGCAGGGCTCTCTGGAGCCCCCAGGCTCACCTGGGAGAGGAGCCCATCACGGCAGGGAGCGCACACCAGAGGCGGTTGCAGAAGAGCTCCGTGAAAAGGCTACTTACAAATGTTCTGGAAGGTTCTAAGGGAACCACAAGGGAAAGTGCAATGCCTTGGGGCTGGTAAGTTTGAGGATTCTGTCACCCGCCAACCCCAGGCCAGAGGGGTGGGGGGAGGGAGGCGTTACCAGAGAGACAGACAGAGATGACAGAGAGAGACAGAGAGAGAGGGAGACACGGGGAGAAAGACAGATAGAGAGAGACTGAGGGGAGAGAGTGGGGAGAGAAAGTGGGCGACATCCTGTGAAGAGGCCACCATCAGGAGCTGTTACAGAGCCCACAGTCGGCCTGAGGCAGCAGACCAGAGGAACGGACCCCTGGCCTCTCCCCTCCCACCCCAGCACCTTTGCGGCCCCCGCTGGTTGGGCCCAGCCAGACGCCGTGGGGGCAGGAGCCCGGAGGCCGGGACGACGGGTGGGAGATGCTGCGCACTGCACTGTCCCCACACAGGGCTCACCAAGCCTAAGGCTCTGCCCCATATCTGTGTCCCCCGCCCGGCTCGGCCTCTAGTGGCCCAGTGCTCTGTGAGTGGACGAGGACCCCAGCGGCAGAGCCCTGGCCGGGCAGGGCAGCTCTGGCCCCCGCGACAGCGCGACGGACAGTTGGGAAACGGCCGGCTGGAGGCTGGAGCCTTCTCTCGCCCACTGCTGGGCCTGCAGGCGCACAGGTGCCCGTCTCCAGCAGTGCTCTCTGGTTGCCGGAGTGGTGAACGGGGACGGATGCCGTGGAGGGTCACACACAGCCACCAGACGTCTCAGGAGGCCCCAGGGATCTTGTGCAGCCACTCCTGCGCAGGCTGAGGCGGGGCGGGCCGAGACAGGAGTGGGGCTTCTCTGAAGCCGTCTGGGGGAGCGGTGGGGGCGGCCCACAGGGGGTCGGGCCCATAGCTCTGCCTTCTGAAGAGACCTGCCTAATGCCTGGAGGTGAAGGGGGTGTGTGGAGAATTCAAATGGGATTTCTGGCTCTATTCTTTTGTTCTAAAATTCCGCATCTAAAACCTTAATTCCTGTGAACAGACCTGTTTGCTGCAGAGCCAGTTACGTGGCACGTGGGGAGGCCCCGGCCGAGCCTGGCCTGGCGCACTCAGGTGGTGTGAAGGCCGACGGGGAGAGCGCCCCGCTGCGTCCTGCCTTCCCACCTGGCCCTGTCCTCGGACGCTGGCTCATCCTGGGCAGGCTGGGGTTGGGTCTACTGCCACCTACGTTATGACCTGGGGCCTACAGGAGCTGTCCCTGGGTCAGATTGGATGAGACCCAGAGTCAGCAGAACGGGAGCTCACTGCTTGTTCCCAGAATTGGCAGGACGTGACTTGCTGACCAGCAGAGAGAGCTGTTCCTCAGGGCACACGGCCAAGGCCCTGTGGTTTTGCATGCAAGCCGAGGCGTCTTGTTATCCGCAAACGGTACCAGACGGCGAAGGACAGGATGCAAACATCTTCCTCTCTTGTGCTATGCAAGCAAGCCAGGTGTCTAGTTATCCATAAACAGTACCAGACAGTGAAGGGCATCTCTTGTGCTATGTCTAGAGGAACAGGTGCTGTTGGCCCGTGGGAAGTCACGTACCAGAAAGTAGCTGAGAAAGTAGCTGAGGGACACTTGCCAAATTGAACAGTATAAAAATAAAACGACGGGTGCTTTAAGTGCTGCATCTTGTACCATCTTTTGTGTCTGTGTGTTTTTGTGTGTCTTTCTGTGTCTATCCCCTGTTCTGCAATCGGGCCACAACAGGGGACCTCACTACAACGTCAGCACTTGGCACAGGGGCAAGGATGGGCTGAGCCCACAAATGCCCCAGAACCGGCCATCTGGCATCTTGAAGCCATTGTCCCAGGGAGGACCTGGGACGAGCCCAAACCCAGCCTCACAGGTGTGCCCCAGGGCTGCTGTGTGCCAGCGCTGCCACCTGGGCTCCTGAGACCCTTGGCCAGGTCGAGCGCCCTGTACCTTTATTGGCAGCTCGGGACCAAGGCCAGGCCTCGAAAAGGAAGGAGCCCACAGCAAACAGGGAAGCAAGGGGCTGTTCTCGAGGGCGAATGACATGGCCCAGCGTGAGGGCGCCCACATCCTGTCCAGCCCACCGGGACTGGTGGCGCCACGCTGGCAGCTCCCGGTGCTCCCGTTCGAGGCTCTGTGAGAGGAGAGAGCTGTGGACTGGTGCCGCTGCCGCCCACGCCGCCCGTGTCCCGCAGCGTCCCAAGGCTGGGCACAGTGGAGCCAGGGGAGCAGGCGCTGCAGGCACAGGGCTCCTCAGGCTAGCCCTGGCGATCTGGAGCACACACGGACATGCGTGGCCCAGCGCTGTGGGTGCTCACATGGATCTGACACGCCTGGAGGCAGGCGTGCAGGGCAGGAAACTGAGTCTCGGAGGGTTAAACAATGTGCCCTGGTCAGGACCCAGAGGCGCGAGAGGCCTCGAGGTTTCCTGTTCCTGTCCCCAAGGTAACGGAAAGCACGACCCAGGGAGGAAACAGGTCCACGGGCGGGCGCAGAGCCAGGAAGGTGGGGCCAGAGAGCCGGAGCAGGTGGGCGGCAGCAGACACGGGAAGAGCGGCAGCCTGGGCGTCTCCCCGAGGTGCGCGAGAGAGGAGGCGGAGGTCGGGGGGTCAGGTGCACAGGGCTCATGGGGTTCAGTGGTGAGGTGCACAGGAGAGGCCGAAGGGGTGCATGAGAAAGGACAGCGAATGAGAGAGGCGGAGAGACGGGGAGAGACAGAGACAGGGAAGAGGATGAGAGGGAGCAGTGAGAGATAGATGGAGAGAGAGCTGGGGGGTGCAGGGTGGGGCCTCAGGGAAGCCCCACCAGCAGCTGCCTGCGATGGGCACACGGTTGGGCCTCTAGCCTTCGGGAGTCCCTCCCTCCCCAGCTCCTCGCCTGTACCCTGGGTTCCAGAAGACAGAGAGGAGGGTGAGAGGGTGGCGCGGGGGGCCAGGCTGGGGCTCACAGCTTGATGGAGGGGGCTTGCCAGTGTCCCCAGTCTGCAGACAGGCGCAGGTGGGGTGACTTCCTGTGATCCCACAGCTTTGTGGGTGGGGCGCCGAGGCAGAAAGCCTCAGAAACCTGTCCCTGCCTTCCCAGGGTACAAGCGCCTTCCAGCTCGGCCACGTCTCAACTGTTTAGAAGGAACCTTAAGTGGCATCATGGGCAAGGGCGGGGTGCAGAGTGCGGGGAGCTCCACCCGAGGCGTGCACGGCCCTCCTCCTGCCAGCCCTTCCCTGCACCCTCTCTGTCCGCACCGCCGCCATCTCGCCTGCCGACTGGCCTCCCTCCTCTGACCCCTCAGCCTGGCATTCCCACACTGGGCTCCCTCACCGCACCCCATGGGGATGCACTTACTGACCCTGTAACTTTGCCTCTGCCTCAGCACGAAGCTGTGGCCACACCACTCACTCTTCCTCACTCCAGAGCCTTCTGACATGCTGTTCCCTCTACCTGAATGCCCTTCCACTCTCTGGGAAAATTCTTCCAGGAGGTTGTCCCCAAGCCCCTCCACGGACGGCCGCACCCGCTCCCCTCCTCCCAGGGCTGCCCCTGTGCCAGCTCCCTTTGCCCAGCCTCCCAGGACTGCACCCCACAAACAGAGGTCTTTCCAGGCAGGCACCGGGTCCCGTCTCTGCTGAGGGATGCTGGGACCTAATTTTGCAGACCCCAGGCAGCTGACGACCCAGGGCCACCAGCTAGGATGAGCTCAGGCCTCCTGGCCGCAGCACAACCCCATCAGGCCTGCCGGCTCAGCAGCTTGCCGGCGGGGCCCTGTCTGGAGACTGCCAGATGCCCGGCCCCAACTTCACTCCTCAACAGCATCCGCTGGGCTCAGGCTCTGTCCTAGGGCGTGGGGAGTGGGGGACACCTGCCAGGGTCCCAGGGGAAGTCACGCACGGGTGGCAGTGCTGCCGGGACACAGCCTTGCAGCCCCGTTTTGTGGGAGGGCAGATCCCGCATCTACGGAGGGCCAGGCCCAGGACACGTCCTGAAATTCCGCAGCGCACGGGCAGCAGCAGAGGTGGACGGCCCAGAGCGGCAGGGCAAGCAGCCCTCTCCCCTTCAGACTTCCCTTGTGACCGCCACGGGGCACAGCTCTACGATGGCCTTATGAAGTCGTCCCTCCCAGAGCCTGTGGCCAAGAGGGCTCTCACCTGAGGAGTCCACGGCCCCCACTGGCCGGGCCCAGGCTGTGGACTTAGTAGCTTGCAGGTGGAGCAGCTGTGTTCGTCAAAAGCCCCCCAGGCCCAGGTTTCCCGCCCCGGCCCAGGTAGCTGCTGGGGAGCAGAAGGGCCCACAGCTGGGTCGGGAGCTGGGCAGCGTTCCCCACCCTGAGCTGCGGGGCCATTTGACCTGGCGGCTGTTCTCTGGCTTACTCCCCCCAACTGCCCTCACTGTTAAAATGAGGATGGAGACCGCTCTCTGCCTGCCTGTTGCTCAGAGCCGAAAAACAAAGGCTCGCACTGAGCTCAGATGGTGTGGTCAGACCTCGGGCTCTGCCCCACCCCGCACTTTATAACTCGGTTTTCCTGTCTATACAAGCTGGGCCTACGAGGGAGCCCAGCCCCGGTGAGCACGGACAGTGCTGGGCTCGTTACATCTCTCCCTCCTCTACTGAGTGCCAACAGGTACTCCCGATTCCAATGGTGCGTGTGGCCTGCGGCCCTGCCCGAGTGGGCCGGGACTCAGAGGAGACAGGGAAGCAGGAGGCAGGCGAGTGGATGACAGAGAGTGCAGAGCGGGACGACTCTTGGGGAGGGCCCTGCCCAGGCACTGGGGGCTGGCGCGGAGGCCACAGTCCCGCCCACACCCAGCGAAGGGGGAAGGCGTCCCCTCCTTTGCTCTTTAGGAAACAGTTCACAAACAAAGCCTGACGCCGGATGATTTGGCACAACGCTGGCTCTGCTGCCCCATTTAGTGGAAAAAGAGTGAGGAAATTAAAGTCGTTGCAAACCGTTACTCGTCCTCCGGGCGTGCAGGTGCAGGCTCAGCGGACAGGTGCCTGCTCTCACCGCGCAACGCCACGTCCCAGCACCCTGCACACCCATGCCAGGAAAAGACGGCCCATTTCTCATGTTCATAAATGGTCTCTTAAATTCCAGAAGGTCCCCTTAACAGGGAAAAGGGCAGCCCTACCGCAGCTTGCATCTAGGTAGGCTGCTTCACCTCTCCTAGCCTCGCTTTACCCATCTGCACGTGGGGATCACAATGCTGGCTGCTTGTGCACCCAGTTCTCCTCTTTCCTTTCAGGAAAGCCTCCTGCCCCATCCCTGTGGACTGTCAATCACAGTGCTCTCCCCACCCCCTGGCCTGGCCAACTGTGGCATGTGATATTCATGTCCATGCTGATTGGCTCAAAAAGTGAACATATGACCCAAACAGAGCCAATCAGATCCTTCCATGAGAGTTTTATGTAGACTTGAGGGCGGGGTTGGGGGCTGTGAGGATAATGGACAGTGGACTTCTCTGGGGCCATCATCCCAGCACGGAGGGGGATGCCATCTGCAGTGGGTGAGGATAGCCCAGTGCATAAGGAGAAGCAGGGAGGATCAAAGATGGGAAAGGATGGAGAGAAGGAGATGGCCCCGAGGAGACAGTGTGAGTCCTTGGCTGGGACTTCTCGGCACAAGCTCGGGCTTGTCTTCCTTCTGCAACTGAAGATGCTCAGCTGGCACAAACCCTTCCACCCAGGAGGACAGGTTGAGGAGAGCTTCAGGGAGGAGGGGCCGTTGGAGCTGGTGTTGGAGGGTCACGTGGGTACCCAGGGAGGGGCAAAAGCACCGGAGCACCTACTGCCAGTGTGGACCGAGACCTTGCCAAGGGCTTCACACACACTTTCTCTTCCTCAAAACAGCCACGAAGGTCACAGTTGATGAGAACCACTTTCCAGGTAAGCAGACAGCGAGGCCCAGAGACTTACTGGAGCACACAGCGGGGAGACGGTAGAATGTGGGCCAGAAACTGAGGGCCTGGCGCGGCGCAGCTGCCCTTCCCCCACCAGGCTGCCACAGTCGCCGGGCTGGAGCGGGAAAGGGCCGCTGTCCATGGGGACATCTATGTGGGAGCCAACGGGGAGCTGGTCAGGGTTCGGAAGGCGTGCTGTCTGCAAGGACCTGGGGTCGGGGGCAAGACTTGCTTCTGCCCTCAGCCTCTGAGCTCCTGGAAGGCAGGGACCAGTGTCCACTTATCTTGGGATCCCCGACCACGGGGTGCGCCAGGCTCAGAATAAAACAGAGGTGGTGGCACACCTCTACGCCTTCCGGAAATGTCAACAACCATCACCCGACACTCCGAGGCCCTGAGAGAGGTCACCCCACCCTGTGGGGGAGGCAAACAAGGACAGAGGCAAGGAGAAAACGTGGTAAATGCCAAGGCATGGGAGGAAAGCCCAGGAGGCTGGGGCGAGGCAGAGAGGCCCCTGAAGGCTTCCTGGAGGAGGTGATAGCAGGCAGTCAGGTGGAGTGTACCCCCGGCAGTGTGCTGGGGGGCAGAACAGAGCCTGGGAGGCACGAGGACAGGGGTGGCCGTGAAAGGCAGGACAGGGCGGCGGCTTCTCCTGGCGCTGGGAACAGGCATTGCCTGGCCCCAGGCGCCCCCTGGTGGCAACCTGAAGGGAGGACAGGAAGTGAGTCCCAACCAACAGGGAGCTGAGCCCCACACACAGGGCAGCTGGGTGGAATCACCGAGTCACAGCCCAAGTCCCTCTCCTGCAATTCTAATAACCACCCTCTGGAGCCCCACCGCCACTGTTCGCCGGCCCCCCGTCGTGTCAGGGCCTGCAGTTCAGGAGTGTGCGGGAGCCTCGCCGCGGCGTCCGCCGGGAGGGCGTCCTGTCCAGGAGGACGCAGCCGTGCCAGCCCAGTCTCAGGCCCCCGGGTTTTCTAAGTGACCTTCAGTGGACCCCATGGCTAGCAGGTCGGCCCTGCTGGTTGAGCACGGCTCTGCGTGGAGACCCCACGGGTCTGGGGAATGCCAGGATGGTGGCGACTCTAGGGAACCCCGTCCCTGGACACAGCTTGGCCCCACCTGGCCAGCCCTGCCCCGGTGGCTCCCTCCTGGCTGGCCCTCCCCCACACGCTACCCTGGCGGTCCCAGTGTGCTGCTCGAAGCCACGGGACCACAGCGTGGCAGCTTTCACATGACCACGCAGCACTGGCCACCCGCAGAAGTCCCAGAGAGCCCAGGCCTGTCAGGTGACTGATGCCGTCCACGTGCAGACACACTCTGGTGACACCTGAGTCAGGGCTGCAGCCCTCACCCCACCCTCCTTGACCACCGCCGGACCGGCTGTGGGGGCGACGCCAGCGGCCCTTCTGGATTCGGGCAGCCGGACCGGGAGGCATCCAGGCCTCAAGGCGGCAGCGGGAGGAGGCCCCGAAGCCCCTCGGCTGCGGAGCTCCGGGAGGAGCCCCCTGCACGCCAGGCCCCCACGCCCTGTAGGGCAGGAGCAGCAGCTGCCGTGGCCTGGGAGGGGCGGCCAAGGAGGGGCTTCCGGCCTCCAGGCCAGAGAAGTCCCTGCGCGGGGAGAAGACACGCAGAGGTGAGGCTGAGCCCAGGCTAGGGGCACGGGCACACACGCCAGGTGCCGAGGGCCGGGCCCCAGGCCGCTGGGCTGGGAGAGCGGCTGGGCCTGTGGGCCACGGCAGCCCTGCGAGGGCGGGGCCGTGCGGAGCCGGGCCCCAGGCGCTGAGCAGGGCCACCGCCAGAAAGAAGCGCGCAGCTGGACCGCAGGAGGCATGGCAGTGGACCCATGTCTGCCGAGTGAGGCTGGCCCAGGGCACACAGGTGGGGACAGATGACAGTGGCCAAGGGACAAATCTGTTCCTCCCCATGGAGACCGAGGTGCTGGGATGCAGCCCTCACCTCTGATGAGCTGAGGAGGGCACATCGCTGGGGACCCGAACCGACTGAACATGTTCCCACTGCCACCCACAGAGCGTTCTGTCCAGTTACAGATGAGGAAAGTTCCACTTCCTGCACCTTGAACCAGAGCGCGGACAGTGGGCACCTGCTGCAGGGGTGCGCCCCACTCCCCCCCCCACCCCCCCACCCCCGCCTGCTACCGGGGGCGGCCCCACTCCGCCGCGCCTTCTACCGGGGGTGCGCCCCATTTCGCTGCCTCAATTCATCAAGGCTTATTAACCCGTGATGCACCGTGCCCAGGTCACCAGCGAGGCTCCTGGGGGCAGAAACTCTCCCTACTGTGCGGAGGGTGGGGCCACTGAAGCCTGGGGGTTACCTGTCACTCCCGTTCCAGGCGCATTCGAACTTGTCGAAAATGCAGTCGTTCTCATACAGGGAACAGAGCTTGCTCCGAAGGTAGTCGTGGACCTGGTGAAGGAAGGGGTGACGTGAGTGCACGGGGTGCCGGCTGCCTGGCCCTCCACGAGAAGGGGCCGGAAGAGCAGCAGGGCCTGGATGGTACCCACATGGCCCTGCTCGCCCGCAGGGGCCTACAGCACACGGCCGACCTCTCCACTGTGGCCAGAGAGGGGACAGCGCCCGTTACATACACCGTGACAAAGGGAACACTCACAGCACAGGGGCCAGGACCCACCGCTCCCCCAGCTGTGTGATCTTGGACGAGTGACTTCACCTCTCTGAGCCTCTGTTTCCTCACCTTTGAAGCACCGACAGCAAACCTGGGCCTGAGTGCGGGACAGTGCTTGGCGTGGGTCAAGCCCTCGAAGGTGACAACTGTGCGGAACCATGAACACAACGGCAGCCCTCATCAAGAAAAGGGCACCTCACAAAAGCAGGGACTCGCCACCTGTCTACAACGTGAGGCCCCAAGGCTCAGAAGGGTTAAGTGACTGGCCCAAGGTCGCACAGCTTATCAGTGGCTGAGCAAGACCCTTCCCCAGGATCCCGGGGCACCACAAGACAGACGGGGGTGCCCCAGGACCTGCGTCCCCTGGCTGCAGCCCGACCCTACAAGCTCTGTACCGAGGGCCTCTCGTGCCGCCTCTGCTGAGGCTGGGGCTGCCGGGACCCGCGGGCACGGCCCGCTCCCATCACACGAAGCCTGGCTTCAACTCCTGGCATCAGAGCAGGGGGAGCAAGGCCGCGATCGCAGGGAACGTGAGGCCCTGCAATGGTTAATGCCATGTGTCGCCTTGGCTGAGCCACGGTGCCCAGATGCTTGGTCAAATCCTATTCCAGATGTTTCTGTGAAGGTATTTTTTATTTATTTTATATTTGTTTTTTCCTTTTATTATTTATTTTATTTTTATTGTTTTGAGACAGAGTCTCACTCTGTTGCCCGGGCTAGAGTGCCGTGGCGTCAGCCTAGCTCACAGCAACCTCAGACTCCTGGGCCCAGGCGATCCTCCTGCCTCAGCCTCCCAAGTAGCTGGGACTACAGGCATGTGCCACTGTGCCTGGCTAATTTTTTCTATATATATTAGTTGGCCAATTAATTCTTTCTATTTTATAGTAGAGACGGGGTCTCACTCTCACTCAGGCTGGTTTCGAACTCCTGACCTTGAGCGATCCTCCTGCCTGGGCCTCCCGGAGTGCTAGGATGACAGGCGTGAGCCACCGCGCCCGGCCTGTTTCTGTGAAGGTATTTGTTAGATGAGATGAACACTGAACTCAGGAGACTGGAGTGGAGCAGACTGCCCTCCACCGTGCGGGGGGGCCTCCTCTGGTCAGTCCAAGGCTCGAGGAGGCAAAGACTCACCTCCCTCCCTGGGGAGGGCATGTGGCCAGTGGACGGCTTCGGGCTCGAGCTGAAACTGCCCCTGGGCCGCCAGCCTGCCTGGCAGATCTCGCGCGCGCCGCACCTCCACGCCATGGGGCCAGCTCCTTACGATCTCTCCCTCCCTCTCGCGCCTGCCCTCTCCCCGTCCTGCCGGTCCGGTCCCTGAAGCCCGACTGGGCAGCAGGGGTAAAGCGGACGGTGGCGTCCGGGCAAAGACGGCGTGCGACCGCTGCTGTCTGCTGCCGGCGGCGCTGGAGAAGGCCGCGCAGCCCCAGGGCCTGGCCCTGCTCACCCTCCCCAGCCCCACGCCCGACTGCTGAGCCTTGCCTGCCCCTCGGCCCTGGCCTGCAGGTCTCCACGCTGCGTCCGCTGGTTCCTGCCTGTCTGGGACCCTTGTGGGCGAGGCCGGGGACCCCGCACTGCATACGTGTGACCGCGGGAACCACAGTGCTCACATCCTCCTCCTGCTCTGTCCATCTGCTCAGCCCCGCAGCCTTGGGGACGCACGCATCCAAACATGGGTGCTGTTCTCCCCGTGACTGAGCGTCGCCTGGCCTCTGGTGGCAGGGTGAGGAAGAGCGTCAGTTCCAGCGAAAGATGTGAGCACCAGTCTCAGGTCCACTGCTTGCTAGTTTTGTCACCACATGCCATTTGACTCAGCTGTCTTCAAATAAAATGGGCTGGGGAGCATACTGATCCCACCTCCAAGGACAGCAGGTGATGCAAAGTACGCCAGAGCCTCAGCCCAGGGTAGCCCGTTCAACACCCACCGCCATCCCTAACCCCCTTCCTTAGCCACAGAGGCTGGAAAACTCATTTTCCCAGCCAGACCCATTCTAGCCAATGAGTTGTAGGATGTCTTCTAAGGGAGATTTTTTGATCCCAGTATAACAAACGACAGATCCAGTGGGTGTGGTCTTTTGCATTTCCTCCTATTTCCCACCTGGAATGCAGGCAAAGTGCCTGAGATGTGGCAGCTATTTTCCCACCATGAGGTCCCACACATGAAGGTGGAAAACCAACACCCGAGTGATGGTGGACTGGAACACAAAAGGAACCGCTGGGACATTGATGAGGTCACGGAGCCGCTCACCATTCCTGGGCGGCTTCCTCCAGACTCCTCATGATGGGAGGAAAATAGCCCCTATTTCAGTCGGCAAGTAGGCCAAACGTAGCCCTGCTATACACAATTCCTACCACATAATAAGTCACCAAAATGTTAGCTGCGTGTTGCTTTCATGTAATTATTATTATTGCCTTAGAATCAACAGGCCAGCCGGGCCAATGCCAGGCGCCTGGCTCTGGGCCTCGCCCTCCCAGGCACTCGCCCTCCCCGGGCACCTGTCAGGTCTTCACATGTTTACTGGGCCCTCGGAAGACTCTCCGAAGGCTCGCAGCCTTTCCCACGGAACCCCACGGGAAACCCTCGAGTGGTCTCAGGCTTCATGAGCCTTCATGGACGAAGGAACTTGACAGGCTGAGTCCTCAGGGGGACAGAGACAGTCGTCCCCTGAGCTGTCCCCCGGAGGCAGCGGAATAGTCACTCCTGCAGGCCTGAGCAAGGGTTATTTGTTCCTGCCCCAGTCTTGGGCCATTTCCAGAGGGACAGAGGAGGGAATGATCCCTGCCTGGGGTGCACAGCGTGAGGAGGGGCCGGAGGTGGGGCCGCAGGACCTGCAGTGAACACACGTGTCTGACAAAGGGCTGGCAGGCACCCTCGTGGGCGTGTGGCTCCCAGGAGCCACGTTGACACCTGGCCCGGGTCAGGCTCAGCACCCCAGCCTTGGAGGGAAGGGACGTGCAGGGACCTGAGCCTGGGCTCTGAATGTGTCACTGCCCAGCTGAGAGACAGCTCCCTCGTATCCGGACCCCTTGGCGCCCCCGCCCTGTCCCCACCCAACAGGCCGGCGGCTCCCTTCACGGCCTCGAGGAGTGGAGCTGGGGATGGAAGGCACGTGGCCTGTGAGCACCTGCCCGGCGATGTCGTGAGGATCGGCCGGGGTTTCCGGTGGCGTTTCCCCTCCCACCTGCATGGCCAGGTCCTGCTCACCCTTCAGTGCCCAGCACAAATGCCGCCTCCTGCGAGAAGCCTCCCTGATCTCCCGGCTAGAGGCAAGACTGGGACCGGCGCTGAAGCAGTCCCACGGTCCTTCCTAGTCCGTGTTTACGCTAAGATCACACGACTTGCCTTTTCTACCCCTGACATATCTGGAGGAACCCTAACAGAAAAACAATAAGCAACACTTTCCAGGAAGGTGCCCAGTGTCCCCTGTGCCTGCTCACGAGCCGCGCCGAGGGTCCAGCAATGTGACGGGCTCACAGTCCCTCGCCACGGCTGTTTGCGTGTCCGCCAAGGGCAAGCCTGGGGACAGACCGTGCACACTGGCTCCTGGGAGGGCAGCCGCCAGCGCCCGCCCGCACCCGGCACCGCCTGGCGCTGCCCTGTCCCCACGTCCCTGCAAGGCCGGGCTGAGCCTCACTGCCTCCTCCTGCAGACAGGCCGTGGGCCCTGCACGGAGCCTCGGCACAGGGAAGGGAGACCGGGGGGCTCCCGCCATGGCACCCACCTGGTAGGTCTCTATGGGCCGTGCCTCCATGTTCAGGTCCCAGACCTTGACCGTGAGGTAGTCCCGGGTGAGCATGTACCGGCCGCTGTGGCTGAACTTCACGTCCGACACGGAGGAGATGATCTCTGAGAAGAAGGAGCGGTTACTGGGGTCCTCGGGCTCCTCAAAGACTGCGGGGACAGAGAAGCAATGACCGTCACTGGCTGCTGGCCCGCAGGGTGGGGCGACGGACGCCCCGTCCTCGGGGGCTCGTGCTCTCCAGACGGCCCTCCCTCCGCCAGGCCTGAAGGGGCAGAGTGGCCCTGGGAGGGCTCCTGTGTGCGAGGAGCGCGTCTGCAGGGCGCATTCGGTCCGGCCTCCCGGTTCCAGTGCGGCTGGCCCCTCGAGGACTCCCGCCAGCGCCCGCACCGAGCAGGCGGCGCAAATCCACGCCGGGAGCGGGGCGGGAGGCGGAGAGTGAAGCCAGGCCTGTGTGCGGCGTGCTGCCCTCTGTGCCTGCCGGGGGCGCGGGTGCCACGCTGCGAGGGCGCCCTGACATTCCCGGAAGTGCTGGACACGGTCCTCCCCGGCGAGGCGCTGCCTGCGCCCTGCGGACGAGCCCTGGCCCCCGGCCAGCAGGTTGGTTCACAGTATCCCGGGCACAGGCAGGCTGGCCTGGCGGCCACATGGTTACCAATGAAACCAAACTGCACTGCCACAGCCTGTCCTGTTTGCCGCCTGCCACCATCTCCTGTTACGTGAGACCAGCTGCTCCACACAGGCAGTGGCTCGCCTGGCCCTGAAGGCAAGTCTGCTGCCCCGAGGGGCAACTGCGGCCAGCCGCACACAGCCAGGGCTCCCGCGCAGCGCCCTGCCCTGCTGCCACCGACAGCCCGGCCCTCCTGAGCTGGGAGGGCCCCACGCAGAGGACAAGCAGTGCTGTCTCCTGTCTGTCCCATTAGGGCTGGAGGGGTGGGGACTAGATCTGGGCCATGGAGAGGCCCAGGGACCCCTGGAGGAGGATGGGTGGTGGGTTGGCTGCCATTTACCAGCCAATCTGGAAGGACACTGGACAACTTGTCCAGTGTCCCCTGGAAACAGCTGGGGGGCAGCCCGGCCTAGTGGCCTGTTCTGTGTCTTTGGCCTGAAATGGGGAGGCAGAGCTGACCACAGCTCCCCAGGGCTCCGAGAGCCCCTCCCTGTTGGCCCCCCAGTCACGGGGTCTCGTGTCCTGCTTCCCAGGCCTGTCCCAGCCCCAGCCCCTCAGTAGGGGCCTGTCACCCTGTCATCCCTCCTGCCCAAGGCAGATGCTGTTCCTGGCCACCACCTTTCCAAGAAATATTAATTTAACTCCTGTCTAGCTCCCTTCTGCAGGGCGGGTGGAGACACTCCACGCCCGTCAGATGCCCACAGATACCCACGCATTCATTCACTGACCAGTCCACTCTGAGTGCCTGCCTACCCTGTCCCAGGCCCTTGGATGACACAGTGACCATCACAAAGCCGCCACCCTCATGTCGCTGAGACAGACAATAAAACTAAGTGACAAACTACAGGGCCAGGCAGTGTCGGTGCAGGGAAGAGACCTGGGGCCAGTGAGGAGACAGAGTGGTAGGGGCTGGTCACTTAGATGGGCACCTGTGGCAGGTGAAGTGTGAGCCCAGATCTGAAGTGAGGGAGAGAACGGTGGAGACACCTGCAGAGGAGCACTCTGGGCAGCAGGATGAACATGTGCAAAGGCCCTGAGGCAGGGACAAACTGGAGGCCAGTTTGGCAGAGAGGAGTGAGCAAGGGGGAGGGGGCGCCAGGGGCCGCCCCATGCAGGACCCTTCTGGCCACAGTGAGGGGTGAGAATGCCGTTGTCAGGCAGGTGGGAGCCACTGAGGGGGCCAGGGCTGCACAGCAGACGTCACCATCCTTACCCCAGGCCACTGGGCATGGGGAGGGGAGGGAAGCTGCTTCCCTCCCCCGTGCAGGAAAAAGGCAGGAAAAAGCTCCTGTGTTTACCTACCTTTGTCCTCCGGGTCCTCAACAATCCTTGCAGGAAGGAAGGAAGCCCCTCCCTCGTGAGCGTGTCTGAAGAGCTCGCCGGGCCCTGTTGCGCAGAGCGCCTTCCGCCCACGCCCCGGCCCTGCGGCCTGCGCCCCAGCATCGCGCCCACAGGTCCTGTCCTGTTTTGGAGTTAGAATGATTCCAGCCTGGCAGGCGTTTAATTCACGACGAGCAAAACGGCTGTAGACACCGCCCTGTTTGAGGAGGCCCCGGCCAGCCCTCGGCGTGCCCCAGTTTCTGAGTCCCGCCTGCGGAGCTGGCCCTGCACCTTGCACTGGGACGCGCTCCCTGGTGGCCCACGCTTTCTTCTTCCCACAGGGGCAAGGCGAAGGCCGCCCAGGCAGAAACCCGCACCACGAGGAGGGAGTGCGAGGGCAGAGGAAAGGAAGCGGGGCTGGGTGGCTACAGCGGCCAGGGTCTGAGGCCCCTACCCCAGCCGTGTGGCCTCGAGGCCTCCTCACCTCTACAAAGGAGCCAAGCGCTCCCTCAGGCATGGGAGGGTGGCGGCGACACCCAGAGCCGCAGGCAGAAGAGACCAGTGGGGTAAGCCTGGCCCGCGGCAAGTTCACAAACGGACGGTGCTGTCGTCTTCCCTCCCTCTCCGACATGCCTGTGACTCGGCCCGGTGGAGGGGACACAGGGCACTGCCCCTTGGCAATGGGAGCCACAGAGGGCTGGGGACAGGGGCGGGCGTGGCCCCAGGGGGGTCTCTGCAAGACTTGCCCCCTAAGGCAGCCAGGAAACTGGACGGGGGTGGGTAGTAAAATCTCCTGGGGAGTCACCTTTGGCCCTTAAAACATCTGAATTCTGACTGGTCAAGTCACACAAGACTGTTTTGCACCCTGACAATAATAATTAAATTGGCATCATTGTTTCTGCAGGTGCATGTATTTGTAGTTTGCCTTTGTTAAGCCAAAAAAAGATCAATAACAATTCTTTTCTCTCAAATGCCTAAAATAAAGGGAAAAAGTTCAGTACTTGATTTTTTCCGTAAACACAACAGCGAGGTCTGTGCTGTCTGTGACTGAGCTCGGGCTACAGACTTGGTGGCTGGGGCACAGTTTGAGGGAAGAGGATCTGGTGAAAGGTGAAATCTCAGCAGTGACCCGGGCGGCCCCACCCACACCTGCCCAGGTGAGAGGCAGGACCCTCTGCAGCCCGAGCTGCATTTCTGCCACTAGGGGTCAGGACAGGAGCCCTAAAACACACTGACTGTGGGGGTGGCCTTCCTGCTCCTGGCCTGCTCAGGGGTCTCTTGGGCCAGACTCCCCCAAACCTCGAGAGCTGGCCTGGCCTACGTTCCCAGTGTGCCTTGTGGGGCGAGGTGGGCGGATGGGGGCCAGGATGGCAGACGCGCACCCGTCCGGCACTGGGTGTCACAGAGCAGTGACGGGGAGTCTCCCGCCAGCCTGGAGGAGGAGGAGGATGCGAGGTCAGAGGCCGGGAGGAGGCCTAACCAGCAGCTGACGCAGAAGAGGGCAGGGCCCTGCCCACTGTAGCCCAATTCTGGCTGTGCTCGGCATTTGGATTTAAGGACAAGAGAACCAGAACTACAAAAGATAAGTGGAAGGGGTATTAATAAGCCCGAAAAAAGCTCTCAGTTTTCTTTTTAAATATTTCTATGAAATTTTTGATACAGTACATTTTTTTCAAAAGACAATGGGATCTAATATTCACCTTTGCAGCCCTGCACCCCATATGCACACAGCCTCCCCGGGGCACTAACGAGTGATAAGGGGGCTCCCCTCTAACTGACAAGCGCTCAGGACATTTCATGGTAATTACCGCCGCTTAAAGAAACGTGTCTCAGAGCCCTGTCACTTGTGACGGGCCCAGCCCCCTGTCTCGCCCTGCCCTAATTATCAAAAAGTGGGAGGGCTCTGGAGCAGCAGAACGCCCTAATGATTTTGCATAATTAAGGCTCTTATGGCTCAAGCTGGTTCCCTGACAGGCAGGTTCTCCTCCTCCCCGGCATCACGGTGGAGGGGACCCGGGGAGCCAGCCAAGGCGTGGGGTGGCTCTGAAGGTCAATGCGTCAAAGGCAACCAAAGGTGAAGCCTGACTGCTAGTGCCCACCTTCCTTCCAGCTCCGGTGGCCGCCTCCTCCTGCTAGAGCCCTCGGTGACTCCCCAGGGCCCATGGGATCAAGGCTTAAGCTCCCACTTGTAGCTGACCAGCTCCTTCCTAACTGGGCCCCAACCAGCCTGCTGCTGGGCCTCACACGCACAACCTGCCCCCGGCCCGCCCAGCCCATCTCTCAGGGGCCCAGCGCCTCCACCAGGGCGAGGCCAGCCCGGCACCCAGGGCTCCGCACTCACAGCAGGCACTGGTGGGCGCCTCCTGCAGCACCATGCCCTGGGCACCTCAGCTCCCCCAGACCCTGCCTCGCCACAGCAGAGTGGAGCAGAGCAGAACATGCTGTGTGACCCCAAGAGAGTCTCTGAACCTCTCTGAGCCCAAGTTCCCTCATCCGGAGAACAAAAATGATGGGACCTCCAGAGGTAAGGCCTGCAGACACCCGGCCCAGTGCGGGACTCGGGGTAGCTGCTCGATTAAACCATATAGGTATTCCGAATTATTTTTTCATATTTTCATTTTCTCTTCCTGCAGTTCCCTTTCCCATTTTTAGCCCATCTTTCCTACTAACTCCTATATACCCTTCAGAACCCCAACTCGCACACCCTGCTCTCTGAGCATATCGCTCAGATGCTCTCCAGATAAACCAAATGGTCTGTGTGCTGCCTGCGAGCCCCTGGACGACCTCTTCTGCGGCGCCAGCCGAGGGGCACGGCCGCCCCATGTGGCGGTGAGCGCCCTTGGGCAGGATCCTGCCTTGGTCATTGGTCTCCGGCATCCCTGCAGATTGAGCCTCCCGGTGCTGCCTGCCGTCTCCCCTCCGTCCTTTCCTGACATCTCCTTCCGCAACCGACCCCAGTTTCCAGCGCAGCGGTGCTCCCGGCACTTGCTGTGTCCCTCTCAGCGGTGCGTGCCACGCTCTGCTCTGCCTTTGCCAGCAAGCGGCCAGTCTGTCCCTGGCGGGTGGGGCGGTGGGCTGGGCGAGGGGAGATCAGGGTTCCATGGTAGAAAAGGCACGGGCCTGAGCCACACCGCCAGGTCGGTGCGCCAGTGGGGAGGGAGGGTGGCGGGGAGGGAGGGTGGCGGGGAGAGACGCCGGTGGGCGAGGCCTGGAGGAGCAGAGGGACAGAGGGTCCCGCCTGGCTGCTGCTCCTGGCTGCCTGGCAACGGGCCCCTCCTCCACTCTGGTGTGGCACTAGGGCCTCCCGGGGGGTGCAGCGAGCACAGGAGCCGGGCAAGCGGCCCCCAGGGCGGGGCAGGCCTGAGTAGCAGGAGGAGGACTCGGGCCTGGACACCGGTGCCTCATCCATCGCAGGGGATGCCAGTGTCAGGGAGGGGCCCTCGCCTGGCCTCCCCCCGAGGCTGTGCAGGGTTGGGAAGGGCCCGGAGTTCCTACCAGGCCAGCAGTGGACACAACCTATGCTCACTGATGAAAAGCCGGCAACTGTCACTCCCTGCTCACACTGCCCTCTGCTGGCCCATGGGATGGCCGCTGCTGGACCAAACAAAACCCAACCCTGGCTGTGGCCTCGAGGCCCAGTATGCTCTGTGCCCACTCTGTCTTTGCACCCCAAAGCCTCCCCACCCCCAATCCAGCCACACTGTCCCCCAAACCAGCCAGCTCCTCTCAGCCCCGTGGGGCACCCCACGCCCTGTGCCAGGTGCCCCTCACTCTTCGGAGGAGCCTTCCCGACCGCCGGGAGGGCAACCGCAGCAGGGCAGCCGAGACCCTTCACACAGGCGCCCACCACGCTCCCGCTCACGGACCCGCCTGCTCCCGGTGCCTCGGCCGCGCCGGCTCGGAAGCCATCCGCCACGCTCTCTCCCACCGCCATCTGATGTGGCCAAAACCCCAGTGGGCTCGACCTTCCGTGCGGACACACGTGCCCGCCGCTCCCGACAGCGTCCCTCACCATGCTGACACTCGGACCCCGCGGCCGCACCACGGGGGGCCTGTGAAAACACTGCCAGGCGGCCTCCCTGCCCAGACCCTGTGGTGCCCGTCACTGCCAGAGTAAACCCAAAGCTCTTGCCATAACACCTGCCCATAAGACCCTTCTCCAGCCCCGCCCTTCCCTGACCTCACCTCCCAACTCCCCCTTGCTTCGCTCCTGCGCTCGGCCTCCGGATCCGGCCTCAGGATCCGGCCGCAGTGCCTTTGCACTGGCTGTGCCGCTGCCGGGGACTTTGCCCTGGCTCTGCCCCCAGAGAGGGCAGGGTCTGGGCTGGGTCTGGTCTTTCTGCCGCAGACCTATTGCCGGGGTGAGCCCTGGGAGTCACCCCACATGGCCCCTTTGTGTGAGCTCACCCCCAATTCCCAGAAGGGTTTCATTCTCAAGGCTTCTGTGAAGATTAACAAAGAGCTCAGGCCCGTGGCATGAGACTGTGTGAGGCTCTAACCTGGCTCTCCCTGGCCAGGTGACCTTGAGCAAGCGTCTTAACCTCTCTGTGCCTCAACATGGTAGACAACAGCGACCCTACCGGAGTCTAAATCCTACGCCCTGGCACCTGTGCCTGTGTCACCTCACATGGCAAAAGGGGCTTTCGGCTGAGATTAAGCTACGGGTCTGGCAATGGGAAGGAGTCCCTGGATCACGTGTGTGGGCTGATGTACGGCAGGGCAGGGCAGGCCTTGCGAGCAGAAGGAAAGAGACGTGGGCAGGAGAGGGGATGGTGCGAGCAGAGGTGGCGCACGCCTGGCCTGTCAGCAAGGAGCCAGGCGCCTCTGGGAGCTGGGAGAGGTGAGGAACAGCCTCCCCCGAGGCCTCCAGAGGGAGCCGGCCCTGCCAACACCTTGACCCTGCACTTCTGAGCTGCAGGATTGTGCTGTGATATTTTGGATTGTTTTAAGCCACTAAGCTTGTGGCAACATGTTACAGCAGCAATAGGAAGTGGACATAGAGTTGACTCTAGAACTACATGGGTTCGAGCTGCAGGGGTCCACTCATATGCAAATTTTTTTCAATAAATATATTGGAAAATTTCTTGGAGATTTGCCACAATTAGAAAAAATTCTGAGACTAACCACAAAGCATAGAAATATCAAAAAAAGAAGAAAGAAAAAGCTAAGTATGTCATGAATGCACACACTATGTATGTAGATGCTAGTCTGTTAATGTGTTAATTGACTGTTTATGTTATCAGTAAGGATTCTGGCAATAGTAGGTTATTAGTAGTTAAGTTTTGGAGGAGTCAAAAATTACACGTGTGGCTCAGGCCTGTGATCCTAGCACTTTTAGAGGCTGAGGAGGGAGGATCGTTTGAGGCTAGGCCAGGAGTTCGAGACCAGCAGGGGCAATATTTGGACTCTGTCTCTACAAAAAAAAAAAAAAAGTCATACATGGGTTTTCAACTGCCTGGGAAGGTTGGAGCCCCTAACCCCCTCATGTCGTTGTTCAAGGGCCAGCCGTACTCAGTTTCCTCATCTGTACAATAAACAATGTAGTGCCTCCATCACAGGGTAGTGCTGCTGACTTAATGAGATGTAAACTCAGAGCGGCACGTGCGTGTACTAAGTGCTCAGTGAATGAGCTATGGCTGTCATTCCGCCCAGCCCCGGCCCAGCACATGCCAGGGTCCCACCAAGGGTCTCTGCTGTCATTACCCTAGTCTAAGGCACCTCTGTGCTCCAGGCACAACCCGCCCTTTCAGCAGACTCCACGCTGTCAAAAGCAGAAATAACTGTCTATTTTGAGAACCCATGTACGATCGTTTCCATGGTTACCCTGTCATGATGCCAAGCAGACAAAAGACCTGGATTCCTAGTGCCTCAGAGAGCGGCGGGGAGCCGTGGCAGAGGCAGAGCGGCCCATGTGCCCCGGCTCCGCCCTGACGGGGCGAGGTCTAGGGAGGCCGCCTCACTCCGCAGAGCCTCAGTTTCCTCACCTGTCCAACGGCAGAAATGAACGTTCCCTTGTGACGGGGACCACTTCACTCAGCAGAGAGGAAATCACGGTTTTATTCTGTTAGGAAGACGACGCTGTGAACACTCACCTCTGGGTGTCACTACCAACTGCTCCCTGAGTTTTGAGCAGTAACGGGACAAATGGAAGAAAGTGAGCAAGAACTAACCCCAATCTCCAAGTCTATTTAAAAGAATACAGCTTGAGTAACAGCCACGTGTTCAGGCTAAAAACAGCCACCGCCACCTGCCGACTGGGGTCCCTAGATTCCTCCTGGGGACCAAGAACAAGCAAGGCCTGGACAAAGCGCACGGGACAGAGCCTCCACTGCTCACTGCCTAGCTGGGGCTAATCAAAACGAGAAAAATAGATGCGGTAAAGGCTTGCTAAAAGCCAGGTAAACCGTCTTTTTACTGACATTAAAGAGAAAGTTTCTATACAGGATATTGAATTTGAGAATGAAAATATTCTAGAAAAATTTAAAATACAAAATTAACTCCAATAGAAAACCTAAATAAACCCTTACTCAAAAAAGAAATTAAACTGGCAGCTTAAAAATTTCTCGCCGAATAGATTTACACACGAGTTTTACTAACAGTTCAAGAAGCAGTATCATCCTAACTGTTCAGAAAAGAAAGAAATCTGCCCAGCTCACTTTAGGAGAGTTGAATAACCTTAAAATTGGGCAAAGAGAGTACAGGAAAAGAACAGTAAAGGCCAACTCCACCTATGAACACGCACGTACAAAGCTTCCACGAAGCTCTAGCAAAGCACAGGAGCCGCGTCTGCAGACGTGGGACCGCTGGCGGGCTCAGGAGCCGCGTAGCTAGTGCCATCAAAGCTCCCAGGCAGGTCACCAGGCAGCCAGGGAAGGGGCCTGGGCAGTTTTCAGCAAGAGACCTGACCCCAAGGTCACCCAGGCACAGTCAAAAGCCCAGGGAGGTTCTGAAGACCCCATACCCCTCCCTCCAGACCCAGCACCTGCAAGAGCCTTCTGGACGCTCAGTGCAATCTGGGGAGAGGTGGATCCCGCCAAGGCCCCAAAGTCAATGCTCACTGAGCTGTGGAAGATGGGGGCCTGGAATGACAACTGAGCCATCGAAAACTCGTATTTCTCGAACCCTAGAGTTTGTGGGCTGATTCGCATGTGGCTCGTACGCCACCAGGAGCAGGAAATTATGTGGCCAGGATTTGTGCCCGCACTCAGGAAGTGTGCAAGGTTCTCGGGATGGCCACCCATGTGGGTGGCTGGAGAACGCGATGACAGGGCTGTAGGAGCCAGGGACCTCTCCCTCCAGCCCCCAGACATATCATGCAGACACCCGTGGGGCACACGAAAACAGTCTGTCCTGCGCGGGAGTCCCTGCACTCATCCTACACACACATGGTCTCTGGCTCAACATTAAATCCATTATTAAAATACAAATACTCAGAAAAACGTAAAGAAAATATCAGCCCCTTTCTCACAGTTCACCATGCAGGGACATGTTGGCATATTTCTTTCCAGAGTTTTCTTTACTTCCATTTTTGGGTAGTCATTGCCTTGGTTTTTGTCCACACCGAATCTTTTAACATAGCAATTTTTCCACGTTATTAAAAAAATTTTCTAAAACAATATTTGAAATGATGGAGCAATATTCCGCTATATGGGTGTCATCAATATCGACTTACCATATTCTCTCCTGCACGTGTAGGATGCCTCTACACTTCCACCCCTGCAAAGAAGGCTGTGCCATGAAGCCTCATCATCCTTCCCTTGGGTCAGGGCTGGACCCGGGAGCAGGACCCAGCCTCTCCTCTGTTCCCCACTCTTAATCCGTGCCATTCTGACCCAGAGCTCAACACAAGCACAGCCTGGGGGCACGTGTAGCCTCAGTCAACAGGTGGTGGGCATAAGGTGGTAGGGGCGGTGTCCCGTGGTGGGCAGAACAACAGCCCCTAGCAATGGCCACGCCATAATCCCCACAACCCATGAATATGCTGTTACTTGGCAAGGGCAAATTAAGGTCAAAGATGGAATTAAGGGTGCAATTCAGCTGGCCTTGAGACAGGAAATCACCCTAGGTTATCCCTGCAGGCCCAGTGTGGTCACAAGGGACTTTATATAAATGGAAGAGGAAGGTAGGAGGGTCAGAGTCCTGAGAAAGGCTCCACCCGCTGCTGCTGACTTCCACTTCTGGGGTGGGGGCGGGGAACGAGCAGAGGCCTCTAGAAGCTGAAGAGGCAGGGAATCAGGTGCCCAGCAGCCTCCAGAGGGAGCTCGGCCCTACAGACCCGTGCTGGCCCTCTGACTGCAAAAGAATAAATTAGCGTCATTTGAAGCACTGAGTGTGTGGCCATTTGCTGTGGCAACCACAGGGCATGGCTCCAGCCCTGGGCTGTGGCTGCAGGGATAACCCCAGCCACCCTGACCCAGGACATCTCAGCTGGGGCACCTGGGCCTCACCTTGGGTGCTCGTCGGCACCGGGCTGGACTCTAGACCCCAAGTCAGCTGCCCACCGGACCACTCCTCGGAGCCCAGCAGGGACCCAAAGCCTGCCTCTGGCCCACCCTGCTCCCAGCTGTCCCAGGCCATGGCCCCCTTCCCCAAACCAAACCACAGAGTCACTGCATGGCCACACTCCACTGGGCCAGCTAGACCCTCAAGGAACATCTGGGCGCAGCCAGGAGACTCTGCCCCGCCTCCTGTCCCTCCCAGGTCACCATCGCTCCTTGAGTGCACCCCTGCAGGAGCCCTCCGACCCCTCCACGGGGACGCCTCTGAGCATCCTCTCCGCTTCCAAGTCCCCAACCCTCATGTCCCGCCTTGCAGCGTCCTCTGAGGTCCTCGGCTCACTCGGAAAAAACTCGATCCTTCCCTGGACCTCCGGGCAGTGGCCTAAGTCATCCGCCTCGTCCAACTGACTTGGCTCTTGCCTTTCCACCCACTTCTAGCCACATGGAGCCTTTGTCCCTGCAGTATCCTTCTTCTAGAACATTCTTCCCAGAGGTTGGCGTGGCTCATCCCCTCATGGTGTCTGCTCCACAGTGATCTCTTCGGCGACCCTCCCTGACACGCTCCGCCCCTGCACCGGTTCCGTGGGTGCTGTTGACATTACACCAGCTACTTACAGGCCCACTGCCTGTCCGCCACAGACATCAGCTCCTCGAGGGAGGGCCTCTGCCGGGGACCCCTGCCATGTCCCCATGCTGGGAACAGGCACTCACTGAAGGCCTGGACAGCAAAGCGTGACATGCAGACATGGGCAGCCCCCAGGAAGATGAGAGGTGGGACATGGGGCCAGGGCTTGGCCAAGGAAGGAGGAACTAGAGGCTTTGGAGGGCCAGCCTGGTGTAGCACCCCATCTCCGACTGCCCAGTGAAACCGGCTGCCCAGGGGAAGAATGTGGCCTGTTACTCCCAACCAGCCCTCTGCCACCTGCACCCAGACTTTTTTGTTTTTCCAGAGACAGGGTCTCGCTCTGTCATCTGGGCTGGAGTGTGATCACAGCTCACCGCAGCCTTGAACTCCTGGGCTCAAGCGATCCTCCTGCCTCAGCCTCCTGAGTAGCTGGGACTATAAGCACTCACCACCACACCCGGCCAATGTTGTGTAGAGAAAGGGCCTCACTATTGCCCAGGCTGGATTTGAACTCCTGGCCTCAAGCAATTCTTCCACCTCAGCCTCCTGAAGTGCTGGGATTACAGGCAGAATATGTCCCTGGACCTTGTTCAGCCCCGACCTCCCCAGATACCCCCATGGGAGCCCTCATGGCAAGGCCCTACGGTGGGCGCTAGGATGAGGAGGTGACATATGACAGACCCTGCCCCCAGGAAGCTCACAGCTGCTGGGGGAAGTGGGGCAGCCCATGGAAAGTTCCACAGGGTGTGGCCAGTCCTGTGAGAAAGGGAAGCTTTGGGGGCCATGGGGGTACACAGGAGGGTCCTGACTCAACTGGGAGTCAGAGAAGGCTTCCCCGCGGAGGTGACACCTAAGTCTGGTGCCCCCTTAGCTTCCAGGTCCCCTGACCCTCATCCTAGTGGCCCGACCCTTGGAAGCTGTGCAGTTCCTAGCTGTGCAGGGACTCTGGGGGACAGCAGGTGGCAAGACCAGGCTCGACAACCAGCCAGTGCCAAAGAAGCATGGCATCCACCCGCCCTGGCCAGTCTAGGACATGCTGGCTCACGCCTGCCCCCTGCCGTGCAGCACAAGACGGGGCGCCTCCCTGCCCGCCCGCCAGCCACACAGTCCCGGGGTGTGGGCACTTACGCTTGGAGTGCTTGTCGCACAGGGCAGCCGCCCGCATGTCGCAGAGCCGCAGAGAGCCCTTGCTGCTGCTGTAGACGAAGAGGTTGCAGTGGTGCGGGTGGAACTCGGACGCCGTGATCACCTCTGTGAGGTCCTCCATGTTGGCTGGCTTGATGTCCACGATGTCTGGGGCGGCATGGTCAAGGAAGGGGCAGTAGGAGGCGCCCTTGCCACTCTGCCTCCCCGGGGCCTCTCCACCCCTCGCCCAGGCAAAGCCGTCTAGCCTGATGTGTGAGCCCCTGCTCTGCCCCCAGGACCCCCAAACACCCAGCCCAGAGAGTCTGGGCAAAGGTTTTGTATTTCCGGTCAGCCCAACCTGGGCTCTGATCTGTCCCTTCCTGGGACCTGGAATACAGGGCTCTGGGATGCAGCTCGGTCCTCCCTGCTGGGCCAGCAGTGTAGAAAGAAGGGGCTTCTGTCTGCTGCTGTGACAAGCGGAAACCCCGGGCCTGAGGGCAGGGCAGACAGCACGAAAGGCAGAGTGGGGAAAAAGACCTGGTGTTAACTTCTGAATCCTGGACCAAGCTGAACCTGAAGCCACTCTCCCAGACTGTTAAATATGGGAGCCAATAAATTTCCAGCTTTTATTTAGCATCAAGAATTTTATAGCCTGCAAAGAAAGTGTCCCTGACAGATACACTGGACCACAGAAGGGTAAGCAGCTTGTCCGGGTAACCCGTAGTGGGCGGTCAAGCTAGATTCAGCCTCACAACCTCCAGGCTCCAAAGCCAGCCCCTTCCCTGCTGCCCAGCAGTAAACCAGAGCCCTTGGCACAGGCAAGCCCTGCAGACCAGCCCGCCCGGCTTCCCAGCCCCAGGCCCTACGTGCCAGTCACCCTGCCTGAAAGGCTCTGACAATGACAGCCTTAGTCCCTGGTCCCTCCAGCCCTGCACAGGGCTTTGCGCAGCTTGTTCCCTCTGACTTCCCATGCATGTGGGCCCTGGAGTCCTCGGTCTGGGGTTGGAATCCCAGCACTGCCACCTCCTGGCAATGTGATCCTGAATGAGTTCTCCAGCCCTCCGGGACTCATTTCCTCATCTGCAAAATGGACTAACAGTTCTAACCTCCTAGTTTTCTTGTAAAGATTAACAGAGGCAAAGCCCAATGTCCTGACTCATTGCAAAGTGTAATAAATGTCAGTTGCCATTATTATTATTATTGTTTTTATTATCTGGAAAATACTGATTGAAATTCTGAGATGCATCTGCTGTGAGCCCATGGCCCTCCCCTCCTCCAGCCCGCACTGTTTCCTGTCTAGTGAGAAAGTGGTGCTTTCTGACCTCTGTCAACACAGCTGACAAACGGCCAGGAAAGACGGCTGTGCAGGCCGAGGCGCCAAGGAGGGCCTCTGCCACACGCGGGTCTTGCTTGCTGGAAGCGGCGTTAACCAGCAACAGAGGCAGGGAAACGCGCTGACCTCAATGCCTGCCTGGCTTCTCAGGTAACTATGGTTTTCTGATGTGAAAAGCACCAGAGCTTAAATAATGAAAAATGATACCAAAGCTCGAAAAAGTGGCAGGCTCCTGCTAATTTCATCGACGCCTGCCTGGTGACTCATGCTTCAAGGGCTAGCGTGCTGCAGACGCCTCTCTGTGACACTCTGCCTGCTTGGGAGTGGCCTGTGCTTCCTGACTGACCGTCTCCGCAGTGGCGTCTGGAGGAAAAGCACGGTCGTCACGTATGGAATGTCATGCACATTCGCGAGGCGGCACCTGCTCAACGCTCTGCACGAAGGGTCAGGGCAGGCAGGGACTAAACCAGCTCTGCGGAACTTGAGCAGCAAACAAAAGCCAAGGAAGCTGTGCTGGAAACAGAAGTGCCCTGGGGAATGCAGGTCCCACAGGGATCCTGCTTGTGTCACTGTCAGGACACTCGTTCTGGCTGTATTTCCTAGGGTCATGACTCCAGGGCGGGGCAGGATGCAGAGGGGCAAAGCGAATCGGCCTCTGGGGGTTCTCTGGCCACTTTTGCCAGTGAACAGACAAGCCACGCATGTGGCTCCGAGATGGAACCTGGAGAGCCGCATGTGGTCTGCCACCTCGCTCTTCCCTCGCAGCAAGACGGCGCCAGAGCCGAGCTTGAGGACTCGCTGGCGGCACGAGGGGAAATCCAGCAGGGCTGTTCGAAGCCTCAGAGACTCCCAGGCTGGCTGTCACTGCAGTGTGCCCAGCCCTCCCGACTGGCTCAGTGGCCACCCAGCGCTGGCCCTGCCCACCTCGGGATGCTCTGCAGCGTTTAGAAGTACACAGAGAAGCCTTCTGTGCAAACACACCTGACATGGCGACCCAGGCTGGCTGCGGGACAAGGACAAGAGATCGAAGGCCTGGGTGCAGGCTGGGGAGACAGGGTCCCCAAAGGCAAAGGAGTCAAGGGCCTGGTGTACGGTTTGTGGGGAGAGAGTCCTCCAAACTTGGGTCCTGCCAACAGCCCAGGCCCATAGTGGGTGGGGCAGACAGCACAAAAGGCAGAGTGGGGAGAAAGACCTGGTGCTTTCTGAATCCTGGCTCTCACAGTCTCAGCGACCTCGGGAAACCTCTCTTGCTGTTTCCAACAATGGACTTTGGACACAGTGGCTGCTGGGTAAACAGTAATGTCAAGCAGAGAGGTTGTCCCCACCTTACTGTGGCAGAGGAAGACAGTCATGGTCATGGCCGACTCAGCAGGGTCCCCACTGGGCAGGAGCTCCCTGGGGCCTGGCGGGCAGTCTGCACCTCTGAGTCCCACGGCACAGGGCCCTGCCAGCCACTTGGGGGCAGCGCAGCGTCCCTCAGGGCCTGGGCATCTGACCAGGCCCGTGGTCACTCGGTGCCTGGGATGGCCTCCACAGGATGTCTGGCTCAGCTGGCCACAGGACCTGCCCGGGCCTGCTGCCCGGCTCTTGGCTGGTGCCATGAGGTGTGCTAAAGGGACTGCTGAGTGGGGCTGTCCCTGTTGAACTTCTCTCCATCTGTAATAAAACAGGAGCCTAAAGACGATTCCTGGTGAGGGAAGAAGCTGTGGAGAAACCCTCTGCAGCACAATGATTATGCCACAAACGCAGATCCTGCAAAGTCCTTGGCTCACACCATGCGGCCGCACACATGTGGATTTAAGACTTTGGTTCAACAGTGACCATGAGCAGCGGCTTTAGCTTTGGTGGGACCAGCACCAGGGGCTGAAGCTGGGGGCCCTGGGCAGGGCATCCGGCCTGTTCTCTCTGAAGTGTGCTGTGCCACCTGTGAGCACCATTTCCTTGCTGCAGGCCTCAGTTTCCCCATTTGCAAAACAAAGGGATGGGCATGATCCTGGAGTGCCCTTTCAAGGATTAACCCCCAGGTGGCCTGTCCTCTGCTTCATAATCGCCACATAAATCCCACTCATAAAACTGTGCCTCACAAGGTTCATTTCTGGACCAGCCTCCCCTGGGAACGAGCATAATTAGACTCGGTTAGGAGTCCCCTCCCCGGCAAAGGTGGCTGAATTATTCATACTCTGTTTTTCTTTCTAATTCTACTCCGACTGTCTGGCGGGCTTTTGTTTAACTTTCAATTGTACTTGGGCAGCCAAGAATCATTTTCTCTGCAGAAAAGCTTGTCAGAACAGGTAGGCATGCCGGAGAGAGGACGGAAGGGAGAAGGGACATCACTCTCAAACCCCAGACGCCTCAGCTGAGCACAAGTTATTCTCCAGCGGCCCCCGAAAGACCGGTCCATAATGTCCCGACCTCCAGAGACTATGAATGTGACCTTAGTTGGGAAAACGGTCTTTCCAGATTGGGTCAAGGAATTTGAGATGGCCTTAAATCCAATGACAAGTGTCTATGTAAGAGAGAGAAGAGGAGAAACACAGACACCAGAGGAGAAGGCCATGTGAATATGGGGGCAGAGACTAGAGAGATGTGGCCACAAGCCCAGGACACATAGTGCCACCAGGAGCCAGAGGAGACAAGGATCCTCTCCCAGAACCTTCAGAGACAGCACGACCCTGCTGGCACTCTGATTTTGAATTTCTGGCCTCCAGGACTGCGAGAGAATACATTTCTGTTGTTTGGAGCCACAGAGTTTGTGGCAATTTGTTACGGCAGCCACCGGACACTAATATATACAGGTTGGTCCCTGGGAGCTGGGAAATGACAACAGGGACATAATGCTAGTATCATGGATGTCTCTATGTCCACCCAGACTGGGCTTTTCCCTATAATTCCCTGTTTTGGCAGCCCTAGCCCTGAGCCCCAGTAATCAAGACAGCTTCCTGGTCCTTCTCTCTAAGTCCTTCCTGTACGTAACCGGTGTGAAAGAGCTGGGGCTCCCCGATCTACAGATCCTCCTGCTCTGCCCCTCAGCCCTGCCCCCATCATCTCTGTCCCCAGGGGAGTCCGTGTCCAAGCTCAGCTAGAGCGAACCTCCCTCCACAGCTGCTGGACTTCCCACTGCCCTACCGTGGCCTTCGCTGCCACAGCAAAGGCCAGACACTGCGCCCGCCCCCACCCGGCCCGTCTCCCTCCCCCCTCCAGCCACATCCAGCCGTTTGAAGTCTCAAGAACATCCCAAGGTCGTGGTGGTCTCCGCCTGAACACCAGGGTGAGCTTTACCCATCTGCTCACCCGCAGACCTCGCCCCCTGTGTGTCACTGTGCCACGTACGTGCCCAGCGCTCCCTCTTGGCAGGTGGCACCAAGGCAGGGACCCCTGTCTCATTCACCTCCATGCCTCAACTGCCGCCTCACCCCATGGCCTGCCCAGAGCTGCGCTTGGGGCACGTGTGCTGCGAGACTGATTTGAGAAGGAACGTCAGATGAGGTGACTCAGCCTTCCCTCGGGCACGGGCCTTCCAACTTAGCATTCCTGTTCACAGGCATTTCCGCACCCCACCCCGCCTGGCCAGCTGGTGCGACCCTTAGCCTTACTTAGGGGAGGAGACAGGCTCCGGGGCTCCCACAGCTGGTAAGCAGCAGAGCTGACATCTGAACCAGCCTGCACAGCCGTAAATCCAGTTTGAGTTCCTCCTCACCCAGCCCCCACGGCCAGGGTGAGCGCACTGAGGCAGCGTCCAATCACTCCAGGGTGTGACAGGCTCCCTCCTACCGCAGGGCCTTTGCACTTATGTCCTTCAGATCTCTGTCCAAACGCTCCTTCATAACGTGGCCTTCTCCTCTAAACTGCACCTCCCCCCAAAATAAACCTATTTCTTTTATGTTGCTTAGCATATATGATTTTTGCTTTATATTTCTGCAAGTGTTAATCATGGCTTATCACGTTATTGGCTTATCTGTTGCTGCCACCTCTCCAGTGAGGGCAGGGACTTGTCTATTTGGATCCCTGCTGTACCTTCAGTGCCTAGCACATAGTGGGTGCTTAGTAAAGAGTTGCTGGCTGGATGAATGAATCACTTGTGGGCCCACTGTGGGCCCCTCTGATCAGGAGCCAGGGAGCAGACATTGCAAACCCATCTCAAACAGCGGGACCCTTAAAGTGGAGAAGCAAGGTTGAAGCCAGGGCACGAACGGGCTTCCTTTCAGGAATGGACTGTCACTGGCACAGAACACTGGAAGGGGCTGTCCTTCTGCAGCCACGTGACTGCAGAGCACTGCAGACCAGGAAGCACACAGCTTGTCTGGCATCTGGAAGTTCATCAGGAAGGACCGATTCCCACACCCCTTTCTCTGGCCCCACTGCACTCTGCTCCCAAGCCTGCCAGCACCGTCTTCTCAGGTTGCATGTGCTCGCAGGCCTGTCTGGGTGGTGCTCCTGTTTATATCCCCGAAGCCCAGTCTAGTGCCTGGTACCTGCCTGCAGCTAACATGCCTAGCAGGCTGCCTGTGCACGGCTGCCTCGAATCTGTGGCTCATTCAATCCCCCACCTCTTGTGGAGAAAGGTGCACCCCTTCTGACCCCTTCTGCAGATGGGGAAAGGAAGGCTCAGGGCTGAGCAGAGAAGGGTCCAGACCAGGACTGGACGTCAGCTGGGCTCCAGAGTGCGTAATACACCCTCCAAGACACAGGAGCGTGATCACTAACCACTGAAGACCTGGGGTGAATCCAGGTGCTGCCACCTATTAGCTGTGTATCCTTGGGCAAGTTTCTGAACCTCTCTGGGCCTCAGTTTCCCCAACTTCAGGATGGCATTGTATTCTTTACCTCCTAGAGTTGTTGTAAGGATTAAGGTAGTTCTTTTGACATGCTGGGAACAGGGCCCAGCACAGAGCAGGTGCTTTGCAAATGAACACCTGCCTGACACAGGCACACGCTGACTGCTGCCAGAGAGCCTCAAGTCTGCCTATGATCTGCTGTGGAGCCTCGGGCCAGTGACTCAGCCTTCCTGGACCCTGTGTCACTTGCAGCTCAGGGAGCAGGAGAGGAAAGTCGCAGCTGTCAGCATGAGATGGGAACAGTGGGGCAGTGGGCAGGGAAGGGATACCAGCTTACTGGAGGGCTCAGGGGCCTGGGCGCCTTGGGGGTGCCTCTGGTTCCTGGCAGCTGTCTGGACCCAGTCCCCCATGTCTTACAGTGAAACCCCTTTTCCTCCCAGTGGCTGAGTGCACACTCACCAGTATCGCCTCTCAACCAGTGGTTGGCAAATGTTTCTATAAAGGGCCAGAAAGAGAGTATTTCAGGCTTGGCCAGACCCAAGTTCTCTATGGCAACTGTAACTCCCTCACTCTGCTCCTGTAGTACAATACCAGCCACGGGCAATATGTAAACACGGGACATGCCTGTATGCCAAGAAAACTTCATAAGCAAGTGGGTTTGCCCCCACACTGGGCCGAACTTTTGCTGAACCAGGTCTAGAGCAGAGATTGCAATTTTGCTTCTGGACCACAGCCCTCTGCACCACATGCAGCCCTCACTTCAGCGTCAGATGGAGCGAGTGCAGCCCTGGAGGGGCAGGTGGGGTCCTGTCCACGCCACAGCCCCAGTATGAGGAGCCCCTCGCCCTGCCAAGTAGGAATGCCAGTGCCCTCAGCTGTTTGTACCAGTCCCTCGTGCTCAGAGCCCACACCCGGGGGAGTCAACAAGCCTCAGAAATTGGGGTTGTCCTGCCTAAGAACAAGGTCTGTGGTTCTCCCTGTCAAGGACGCAGAAAACATAATCCGCACAGGTCTGCACAGTCATCAGGTTTGCAGAGGTTTTTATAGAAGCTCCTTCATTTCCTGCT
Source organism: Mirza zaza (assembly GCA_008750895.1). Classification (NCBI taxonomy): domain Eukaryota; kingdom Metazoa; phylum Chordata; class Mammalia; order Primates; family Cheirogaleidae; genus Mirza; species Mirza zaza. Next base: position 76,181 of record VSMD01075048.1, read on the forward strand.
GCCAAGGGCATCACCTGGGCTCCTGAAGCCCGGCCAGGGTCGCGCCAGAACCACGCACTGTTGCCAAGTGCAGAGGTCATGACGGGTTTTACTGGAGACGCCACAACAAACTAGTCTGCAAGGACATAGCTTGACACACAGTAGAGAGCCGTGCACACTGCCAGGCACATGGCCCGGCCTATAGGAAGGGGCTGCCCGAGTTCCAACCCCACCCAGGAGGGGAAGGCAGCCTGGGCGGGGCAGTGACATGCCCAGGGCCACACGGGGAACCATGCCAGAGTGAGGACTGGAAGCCTGGCTTCTGACCTTCCAGCTAGTGTTCCTCCTACTCCTCTGGAGTAAATGTATTTGCAACACAATCTGTAGTTCTCCCCACGGGGGCAGCAGCCCTAAGGTCTGATGGCTGAGGCTGGCTGGACAGGTTTGTGTCCTCAAGAAGGCAGGTGCTGGTGCAGACCAGGGTTCCATGAAAGGAAGGCTACCGCCTCAGACTCCATTGATTTAACTGAGCAAATCATGGTTCATCCAGAGGTCTCGGCAGGAGCCTGTTCTCAGGATGGAGGAGGCCGTTACCATGGCAACCAAGCAGCCGGAGCTAGGGATGGAGGCGGCCCTGCCAATGGCCACGCCACAAAAGGCCTGCCACACAGGCTCACCAGGGACGCTGGACGGGGAGGTGCCCTGGAAGGCCTCCTGTATACAGGCAGTCTTGAAAACCTGCTTTTTTTTTTTTTTTTTTTTTTTTTTTGAGACAGAGTCTCGCTTTGTTGCCCAGGCTAGAGTGAGTGCCGTGGCGTCAGCCTAGCTCACAGCAACCTCCAACTCCTGGGCTCAAGCAATCCTGCTGCCTCAGCCTCCCAAGTAGCTGGGACTACAGGCATGTGCCACCATGCCCGGCTAATTTTTTCTATATATATTTTAGTTGGCCAATTAATTTCTTTCTATTTACAGTAGAGATGGGGCCTCGCTCTTGCTCAGGTTGGTCTCGAACTCCTGAGCTCAAACGATCCGCCCACCTCGGCCTCCCAGAGAGATAGGATTACAGGCGTGAGCCACCACGCCCAGCTGAAAACCTGCTTTTTTCCAAAACCAGATTTTCTCCAAAAGATGACCTGGCTGCAAGCACTCAGGCCAAGACACGTCAGACGCTACAGGAGGGCTCCTGGCTGCCACAGCAAAATGCTAAAGGCTGAGTGGCTTAAACCATATTCCTTTCTCACAGTTTTGGAAGCCAGAAGTCCAAGATCAAGGACTCGACGGGCTGGTTCCTTCGAGGCTTGGCTCCCTGGCTCCCGGGTGGCTGCCTTCGTGCCGTGTCCTCACAGAGACCTTCCCCTGTGCATGCGGCCTTGCCGTCTGCGAGTCCTTCTTCTAAGAACACCCGTCAGACTGGGTCAGGGCCCCTCCTGTGGGCTGTAGTTTAATTTAATCACCTCTTTAAAGTCTCCGTATCCAAACACAGCCACATTCTGAGGTTCTGGGGGTTAGGGCTTCAACACAGTAAATTTAGGGGGCACACGATTGAGCCTGCAACAGCTTCCTTCCTTCTCTGCTCAGAGCATCCTATGGACGATGGCAGGCTCCTTCTTGGGGAGCGGAACCCAGATTGCTGGGGCCACGGGCGAGGGGCAGTGACGGCCCACTGCACGAGCCCACTAGGCCCTGCCCTCTCTCCGTGTGGCGCCCAAGTCTACATGGTTCCACCGCTTACGTGATTCCTAAGTGCTTAGAAAGGAACCGCCGAGCCATGAAACGGCAAGAACGCGCTGACTTCTGAATCTCGAAGGCCAGGGCTTGAAAGGCCAGCCCCGCCCCGAACACCCGCGCAGCCTCTCAGACTGGGCCTGTAGAGTGGGTGGACGCCTTCTGCTTTGCGGGGTCGAAACAGGATTTCAAGAGATGACATATGTCAAAAGACTTACCACGTGGCTAAAGCTAAAGGAAATTAAATCAGAATCAAGAATCAGAGTCTTTCTCTCCCTCTCTCTGAAAAAAAAATAAAACTAAGCAGCTTGCAAAAGGCGCAATGCTTGTCACCCCCGAGGACTGTGAAGGTCTGAGAAGTGCGTGCCTTGGTGTCTAAGACTCGGGAGGGGAAGCCAAGGGCGGGCAGAGCCGGGAAGCACACCCAGGCAGGTGCACACCCAGGGCACCAAGCAGGGCAAGCCAGGCCCCGACCCCTGGGGCGCCAGCGCAGCAAGGGAGCCAGATTTAGTGCTGTGGTCCATGCTCCAGGACCACACACGGGTGCATGTGGGGAGGGGGGGTTCTCACGAGGCCCTGAGCTGCCTGGAGAGTCAAGAAAGGGCCCTCTGAGGCCTGAGCCAAGGGACAGGCATCCGGCGGAGTCCGTGGGGGTGTTTGCCGTGTGCTGGGGAGGGCGTCTCTGCAGACCATAGGCTCAGAGGGGCTGCGAGAGGGCAGGTGGCTGGAGCACGAGGGCAGGAGGGTGGACGGGTGGAGCTGCGCTGGGGAGGGTGTGGGGCCCGTGGGCCTCGCAGGGAGCTGGGCTCTGTGCAGAAGGGAGAGGAGGACTTAAGAGGGGCAGCAGGGGAGGGAGAGGCTTGGCAAGCTCAGCGTGGTGGAGTGTGGGCTCTGAGCATGGGGGTTGCTGAAAAGAGGCTCAAAGAGGGTCAAAAGTCCTCTCAAGGGGCTTCTAATCTATATAGGTGAACAAACATGTACAAAGTCTTTTAGGGGCTAACTTCTAATTTCTAAAAGGTAGTTGTCAATTAACAAAGGTATAACATAAGAGGCATAGTGACTCTACATTTCCTTGATCTAGTTATTATGAACTTAAAGGTAGACAGACAGGAGAGAGCAGGAAACCTATCTTTAATAAACAGGTTGTTTATAACCATCGGGGTGCATCTTTGGGCAAAGTACACTCATCATTGTCTCTGGCTCTCATCCTGTGGGCCATATTTGCCTTGTCTTGTCTTTCAAGACATAGGAAAGCTCACAGATTTTGAGATACCAGGAAGCCTTTTTGGAAAGCATCACTACCAGAGATTTGAGAGCTTTTCCATGATAGCAGCCTCTAGTAAGTAAACCATTGAGTTCACACATTCCTTCAGGGCAAAACCCTGCAAACTCCTGTTTCTGTCTTTAATATAGTAATATAGGGTGATACAATAAAATAATGGTCTTATGAGCTACATCTCATTAACTCATCAATCATATTTTCCCAACACACATCTGCAAAGTGGGGAGCATGATGGTGCCACCCCAATGCACAACCATGAGAGTGAAATGAAACTAGCTGCGTTGTGCATTCGTTCAGCCCAGGCCCCGGCAGACTGGAAAGCGCCATAAACACTGGCTGTCACAGGGGCTGTTACCATGACGAGGGGTAGTGTAACGAGACACTTAAGTGCATGGCTTCTGCACCCAGACAGCCCAAGTTTGAATCCCAGCCCTGGTACCTGCCAGCTGTGTGATATTGGGTAGATTACTTGACCTTTCTGTAGCTCAGTTTCCTCATCTGTCAAAGGGGGACACTACTAATGCCTACGACATGGTGTTGTTGGGAGGATGCAGTAAGTTAATTCGCACAGTGTGCTCAGGACACTGTGTGGCACAGACTGAGTGCTCAGCAAGGCTGACAACAGGCTGGGAGGTAGAGATGCTGCCCCCAAGGCAGCACTGGCTGGCAAGGGGTCCATGCCACAGACACGACTCTGCTTACAGGAGGTGCTTGGTCACGTGGAGACGGATCCCCAACTGCCTGGCCTTGTTAAGGCCCCAAAGCAGGGGTGTGCTGATAACTTGAACATCGGCCTTTCCAGGAGGAAGGAAGGAACCAATTTTGCAGTGCTTATAGAAATCTGTGGAAATACCACCACCATGGCAGAATTCAAGCTACCAAAAGTGATGTCCACAATATGATTTTGGGAAGAGACAAGTACAGTTGGCTCTTGCCAGCTGGTGTAAGCTAGCTGCAGCATGCGGCTGGCATGACACAAGGTCATACTTGGCCAGACCAAGAGAGACTTGGGAGGTGAAAGGCAGCTTGCTGGTGCCAGGCTAAGGAGGGGAACTGGGGGCCATGAAGGCGAAGCCACTTGCCAGCGGCCAAGCGGCAGGTCCAGGACAGAAGCCCGAGCACCGATGCCTGTCTGTCTAGGAGACTTCTAACGAGGCTAGGGTCCTCCCCCTCATCCCGACACCCATCACACTTTACTGCGCTTGTTTCATTCTTGGAGCATCCACTCTGGACCAGGCACCGTCCCAGGTAGCACAGACAAGGTCCCTGGTCTCAGGAAGCTGCAGCCCACAAAGGAGACATGGAAATAAACAGATACTGGGACAGGGACCTCAAGGGACCCCACAAGGCGAGCTCCAACAGGCTGCGCAGGGAAGGGCTCTCTGAGGAGGTGCGCTATCTCGGCACTGAGGGCGTCTGGGTGGAGAGAATTCCCGGGCAGCAGAACAGCCAGGGCACAGCGCGCTGCAGCAGGAGGCTGCACAGCAGCGGTGAGGGGCTGGGAGGCCGAGCCCTGGGAGCAAGGGGAGGAGGAAGAAGCAAGGGGGGTGGTGCAGGGCCTCAGAGGCCACAGAAAGAGATGGGAGTTTACTCCAAGTTGGCAGAAGTTGCTGGAGGATTCTGAACAGGGAGTGACGTGATCTGGTCCACATTTTAAAAATTTGCTGTTGCTGCTGGACAACAAGCCTTAAGGAGACAAGAGGGGACATGTAGCTAATGACAACAGTGATGATGGGGGTCGATTATTTGCCAGGCTTGACAGACGCTGTCGTGAAACCCAGTCCCCGAGGCATCCTGTGGTGTATGCAGGGCTTCTCCTCGTGCAGGTGAGGAGCTGAGGCACAGAGGGTCCGAGTAAGCAGACCAAGGCCATAGAGTCACCATGTCTTGGGGCAAGGTTTGACCTGGCAGTCTGGGCTCCTAGACTAAGAAGGGCAGCCAGTTAGGTCACTGCCATCATCAGGGTGAGAGTGATGGTGGCCTGGACATGTGCCAAGGGAAGAGCCCTCTGGGCTCTGGATGCACTTGGAATGGGGCCGCAGGGCTCACTGAGGCTTGTTTTGCTCAGCATCCATCTTCTTGCTCAGCTAGAAAGCCCACGAGGGAACTATCAGGATCCTCATTCACTCAAAAGGTGCCTCTGTGCAAATTATGCAAAGTCAACTCCTCCGTGCAGGATGGAGAAGCAAAAAAATGCCCTTCTTTCCAGGATGCCTAGCTTGGATTTCCGCCCCCACTCACCACCTGCTTCATGCAGTGCACAACCTGTGCGACTGTGCTTGCAGGTCCCAGCAGACGCCCTGCCTGCACCCTCAGCACCCAGGCAAATGCTCGTCACACAGCAGACTCTAAGCCGATACTGTCACATGAGTGAAAGAGTGCACAGAACCGTGGGCAGGTAGCAGGAGAGCTGGAACTAGCACCAGGAGTCCCTGCTCACAGCCACCGCTCTTACCATCAGTCCTTGTCCAATAAGCTGTGGACGGAGCGTTCCAGGCAGGCGCATCCCAGTCTCCTTCTCTACAGACTGGTGCTGTGGGCGGGACGGGGAAGCAGCCTGTAAGGTGCCTGAGGGGGTCACTGGCTGGTGAGGGTCACAGGTCTACACCACATCAGGCCCCCTTCTCACAGGCCATTTGGCCCTCACGGCCCTGGTACAGAAGGCACACTCCCATCACGTGGATGAGAAAAGTGGGGCTCAGGAAGCCTACACGACTGGGCAGGGCCAGCGGCAGAGACATGGGTGGACCGTGGGCTCCAGGCTCCTTGGCCCAGCACAGGGCCTGGCAGGTGGAGTGGCCTTGGTGGGTCCCCCTTGCTCCCAACACGGAGAGGGTCCCAGTGTGCTGACCGAGGCTCTGAGCAGCCACTCGCTACGGCCCCTCCAGCCCGCCTGGCTGCGGAGACCTGATCCGTACAGGGGGATTAGGAACTCATTTCCAGCTGAAGCCTGAAGTGACACCAGCTTCCACCATAGGAGATCGCACTGGGGGGGGGGGGATCAATTGAACCATCTCTAAAATTCTCCAGTGCTAAAAATGAAGCAGAGATCCATCAGCTGAGGCCTCCTGTGCAGTGTGTCACCTTTAAGACACATCGAACTCAACAAAGATCACTCAGCACTGCGTAACAGTCCCAAAACGCTGGTGTGACAGGAGGGAGAAGCAGCTTCGGCAGATGTTGAAGGAGCACCAGGGAGACAGCACTCCGACCACTAGGTCAGAGAAGCAGGGACTTTATGAGAACCATCTTAAATATTTGAAGGGCTGTTATTTAAGAGTCAGGTACCAGGCCCTTTGAGTAAAAGACTCCTAAATCCTCACGCATGTCCTCATGATGAGGAATTTTGTCCATCCCACACTCGGACGCTGGTGGCCCAGGAGCTGCCCAGTGGGGCCGAGCGCAGGCCTCCCCCGCCCGCTGGTGTCTGGGGTCTCTAGGCCACCTGGAGGCCAGACCAACGGGGGCGGGGATCTATATATGAGGGCCACACGACCGGTCACAAGCCTCCAGGGTGAGCCAGGCCCCTCACGGAGGGCAGGGGACACAGACAGGCCTCCCCCAGAAAACGGGCAGGCTTCCGGGTGCCAGAAAACTCATGTGGCCAGAGGGAGGCCAAGGAGCCCAGAGCGGCTCTGACCAGCCTAGGAGGGGTGTGGCGAGCGCAGGTCAGAGGCGCCTGGTGGCCATGGCTGGGAGGGCAGAGCTCTGCCCCTCCCCCACCGCGACAGGAACCCAGCAGCCGCCTGGGCAAGGCCGATGTGCAGGAACCTGAGCGGTGGGCGAGGGCGGTCGCCGGGCCGCAGGGCCTCCGAGAGCTTCAGCAGGGCTGACACGCCCGGACCCGCCGTTCTGGCAGCTCTGCAGAGGCCACTGGCCAGGCAGGGCGGGCGGCGCCAGGGCAGGGGCCTGAGGCCCCTCCCATCCTGAGGATGAGACGAAGAAGGAGGCTGGGAGGGTCCTGACGTTTGGGCGTTGGAGACTGAACGCGCCCAGCCAGCACAGAGATCCTGGATGAGGGACAGCGGCCATGGGGTTATGGCAGAGATGCCCCTCTGAGTCCTTTCTTCGTGTCAAACAGCCAGAACGACGCCTCTCTGTCTCCTTCACTAAAAACATTTCCTTTCTCTTGACACAGTTGCTAAAACTCGATTTGCTGGGATGGAAAGCTTTGCTGGCTGGACGCACAGGGACGGTCACGCAGCAGAGCCCTTCCCGACCCTAAGGGCGGGACGCCAGAGAGCAAGCTGAGACCGCGAGCCCGGCGTCGCGACCACGCCTCCCCTTCCCTCTGCTTGGGCGCGGCCCGGCCCGCTTTCCTCGTCGGCAGTGGGGCTTACTTGAGGGGGTCTGAAACACTCGGGGCGTCCCCAGCTCTGCAGGGAGCCACAGCTGCCTGCTGGCCTCCTCCCAGTTGGAAAGGAAATGCCTTTTCTGATAACTCAGCTGCTCCCAGCCCCGCCGGCACCTGCAGCCCACCGTGCCGACTGCTGCCCGCCAAGGCAGGCTGCGCCGCCGCGTGCACTGCGCCTCTGCTCCAGGCGTCTCTAGGCGTCTGCTCGCTCCTGTGGCCAGGCAGCAGCAGGCGTGGGGACAGCCAGGCGCAGTGTGGTTCCTGGTGAATTAATCCAATCAGGAGAGGTTCCACAACCACAAACCCCCAAGCGCCTACATCTGCAGGCCGGGCTGCCTGGAGCCCAGCTCCGAATCCTCAGGGTTCTATACACACTCCCTGTTGCGAACGGCCAGGATGGCTTATATTTTGATCAACTAACAATTCATTTCCACAAAGTTGGAGGCTACAAGGAGGTCTGACACAGACGTATACTGCAAGGTCTGCCGCCGGGGAAGTCCCCTAGGCCCTCCAGCGACCCCCAATCCACAGAAAGTCCCCCTGTCACTCTCCCTCACCTGGCTCATATTCTTTGATTAATGATCATTATTTTCACTCCTTGCATACAACAGCAGCTCCATGTCTGCATGTTCACTGGGCAAAACCACCACGCTGGCTCACTCTCCACCCACCTGGCGCCTGCAGCCGGCAGCAGACGTGGCTGGAGAGAAATGCCCTTGGCCATGGCGGCTGGGCCCACCGATTCCCCACCGCACTGATCACCTGCTCCAGTACCAGACATGCCACTAATGGTTTCTCTTCTGTCCATCCCTGGAGGGCAGTACCAGTATCTATCTAGTTCCAGCACCAAACACAAGGCCTGGCACACAGTAGGTGCTCAGTAAATATCTGCAGGTGAATGGCGTGCTCCCCAACACGTGGACAGGCTACAAGCTATGTGTTCAGGATGGCACGAGGAGGCCGGGCTGACAGTGGTGACTAGCAAGGACTGTGTCTGCAGTTCTGGGATGGATCAGCCCTCTCTTCTTGTCCATAATTAACCTGTATGAATGTCCTGTGGCCACGCTGGTCCAAAAACAGTTATGATACAGCCCAAATCTACAAAGTCTGTCCTCACAATCTCATTCCTCCGCCACCTCCTGCGAATGGCCACGCCCGGCCCTGCCGCCACTCTCTCCCTGAACCCCTTTGCTGCTCCTCTGGCTGCCAAGCTTGTCTGCTGGAACCCGATCTACCCATGACACACGTAGCCCCCCAGAGCTGGCAGGTAGCCCCCTCTGCTTACAATGCACTAATGGCTTTTCGTTCCCCGGAAGCAGTCAGGTGGGAGGTCGGCACAGCCCTCAGTCACAAAACACAGACACACACAAGCAAGGATTCAAGTCTTCTGACGAGGCAGGGAGGGAGGGAGGAGGCCACCGTTCCGCGCACGCCCGCCTTTAATGCCCGAGTGCATGCTTGCCTCCATCTCTGCAGACAGAACCCGCCCGGGGCCTAACAGGCAACACACAGGTCTGAGCTGTCCAGTTTGGCAGCCACTAGCCACACGTGGCTATTTAATTAACTTGAAGTCTGGATCAGTTAAAACTGAACTAGCCGGAAGGAGCTGTTGCTCAGCCCCAGCCACGCCGCGGGCGCTCGGCAAGGCACGCACGGCTGGCAGCCACCGTCTACGCGGAGCGAGGGCGACCAGTCGTCCTCACGGATCCCCCGGGCCGGCTCAGGTCTTGTTACCGTCGTTGTTTTCACAGCCTTCACCATCACGGCCACTTCCTACTTACGGTACGTGGTACGTTTAATTTTAGCACATGGTACTGAAGTTAAACTCCCTTTCACAAGACAGTTATTTAGGCAAAAATAAAGCAACTGAAAGAAAATACAAATTAGAAAAAGTAGGAAAAGTGAGTTAAAGAGCACATGGCATGCAGAGGCAGTGACAGCTGCGGAGGAGCTTTGTGAGTGACCGGAGCCCCTCCCACCTCCCGCCCCCACGCTCCGTCCCGCCCGCTCACTCCCGCCCTCCGCAGCCCACAGCAGCCGCAGGGACCCTGGGTTACAGCGAGGGCGGCATCCCTCACGCAGCCCGCGTGGCCCCGGAAGCCCTGGAGGCCTCCAGGGAACGGCCGAGTTTCTGTCCGTAGTCCCGCGAGCCAGGACAGCAGAGGCGCTAGGAATCAGAGGCTGACTAAACGACAAAATCACACCCGTTAAGCACTCCCGGGCCCTACGGTGCTAAAGGCTTCAGCGCCATAGTGTCGTGGAGCCCGCACAGCAGTCCAGAGAGAGAAACTGGGCAGGTGGAGGGAAGCCGCGGCTCCAGGAGGGTGGTGCCCCCGTCTCCATGCTCTGTGGGCAGCCGGGCAGGGCAAAAGCCCTGGACTGGGCCACGCAGGCCCGAGAGCATGAGTCCCAGCTCTGCCCCTCGAGGCTGGGGATTTAGGCAGCCCCATATCTCTGGGGCCTCCATTTCCTCATCTGTAAACCGGGCTGACAATAACCTCACCACTGTCTTTGAGTGGCACCTGATTTGCAAACTGCAGGACACTGCTCGGGAAGCCCTGTGAGTCCCCTCCCCACCGGCAGACCTGGAGCCCTGCCTTTTATTCTGCCAGGAACACAGCCAACAGCCTGGGACTTCGCAGCGGGCACCTGCTCGCACAGCCCCAGAAAGGCCCCCAGCTCCTGGGCAGCACCTGCTTCTCCTCCAAAGGCCCCCCCGCCCTGCACTCAGACACCACGCTGGGGGCAGGGAGGGCGCAGGAGTGCAGCCGGGCCCATCAGAGCCCCGCCTTCCCCCTCCCCCAGCAACACACGGACAGGGGTTCAGAGGGCACCCCGAGGCCCAGTCAGACCTTGTGGGCACCATCTGGGGTCTTGGCAGGACAGCGGAGAGAACTGTCGCTTTTCTCCTGGACTTTACTCTGAGAGGGTGGGCCCGAGCTGCTGGCCCCAGCTGACCACCCTGTGGAGCCTGAGACTGAGGCCACAGCAGAGACGGAGGTGGTGCAGGGAGCTGTCCGCCCCGGGCCACCCGTGCCTGGAGCCCTCCCCTGAGGGCACGTCCGTAAATGCCCTGCGGCAAAGCAAGTCCTGGCCACCCCATGCTCCGCTCGGCGCTGAGGACATGCGGGCTCAGGCCTTTGCCCGGCTCGCCCTCCGCGTCCAGACAGATCTGGGCTTGGCCTCAGCCCTCCCGAATCTCCCCACCCACCCCGTCCCCGTCGCCTCCGGGCTCTGGGCCGTTCCTTGAGGGCAGGAGAAGGGAGACGACGCCCCGTTTCCCAGCGCCAAGTGCGGCTCAGTGCAGCGCGGCACACGGGGCTCACCGACGACGCGCACTCCCGCGTGACGAGGCAAGGGTGAAAAGGTGCGGCTCAGAGAGGTGGAGACACCCCCAAGGTCACAGAGCTGGGGCGTGCGGCCGACTCACACAGAAGCTTCTGGCTCTGAAGCCGCGTCTGCCGAGCACCCTGCGCCGGGCTTGGGACACCGGTGCTGTGCTCCCAGCCTTGCCAGTCCCTTCCCTCTAGCTCCTGCGGGTCTCCCTGGCCACGCTGGCTCTCAGCCCCAAAGCCATCTGTGACCCTCTCGCCCCCCTTTCCCGATGGTCCCCGCTCCTGCACTCCCGCCGCAAGTCCCGGCTGCTGCTCCCAGGGCTGCGGCCACTGACGGCTGTCTTGGCAGCAGCAGGCGCGGCGCCCCACGGTCGGGAGCTGCTCAGCTCCAGTGCCAGGGCTGCCCGGCGGGAGGCCGTCTGACGGCACAAGGCTCCTGGGGGTCCTCCCACCCCCTCATTACCCACGGGCAGCGCCCTTCACAAAGGCAGCTGGGTGCAGAGGTCAGAAGCGGGGGCTCCGGGGCCAGAGGGCTTGGGTTTGAAAGCCACCTTCGACACTCGGAGACTATGGGCTTTGAGCAAGTCACCTCAGGCTCTCTGTGCCTCAGTTTCCTCATCTATAAAGGGGGATCATGACAATACCTGACTCACAGAGTTGCTGTGCAGATGAAATGAATTAAAATTAACACATGCTGATATCAGGCACAGATGTGGCACAGGGAGCCACGCTGAACACTACCATGATCGTTATTATCACTGTTCTGCAGAATAGTGGCATCTTAACCACCTGCCTTCCCTGCCGTCCACAGAAGCTCCTCGTGGGCCAAGCCTCGCCCATCCGCAGGCCAGTGCTCACGTGTCAGCAGTTCTTTCCTCACCAGTCTGTGGGGGCTCGTCAGTGCTATTGTCTCTAGCCGGCCCTGACACAGGGGACCTCTGAGCCGGGGCCCTGGGACCCCGATCCAGCTGGGCTTCTGACACCCTGTTGTCACTCCAAGCCCTAGGCAGGACCCCAATGCTGTTCAGCAACACCTGCCTTGGGCCCCACAGAGGGGGTCCCGAGGAGCCTTTGGCCGACTGTCTGAGGGATGTCAGCTGTCCCTCCTCCAGGGCTCTCCACCTCCCTCCTGGTCTCTGGTGAGGCCCCAGGATGACAGGGACCCTGGCCAGCGGGAGAGGCAAGAGGATCCAACACAACACTCAGCAGCCCCGATTCTAAAGTTCTCAGAAATAGACGCAACATACGATTCCATATGTGGACCTCGCACCCTGTGGGCCAGTAGGCATCTCATTTAAGAAGCGAAACGAAACAGAAGCCCCCAAAGCAGCCTGCTTACAGCCAAGCCAGCCCACCACCCGCCACCCGCCACCCGGGAGCCGCCCTAGTGGGAGACGGCAGCGTGGCCGCAGCGAAGGATACTGAAGCTCCTGTCGGTGATGGCCAGGTGCCAGAGGTTGATGCGCAGGTCGTCCGCAGACATGTAGGTCTCGCAGTCGCTGTTGACGGAGATGGAGTTGATGTGGTAGGTGTGGCCGTTGGCGAAGACCCTGCGAGGGCTCACCTCCACCATCAGGTCCATGGGCTTCAGCACAGGCACCTGCGCAGGAGGGGCGGTCAGAGCGGAGGCCGTGCAGGGAGATGGCGCGGCGGCCGGGGCCAGGCGGCAGCATCGGGCAGTGGCACGCAGGGGCGTGATCTAACTAGAGGTGGAGCACTGGCATGGGCGCCAGCCCTGAGCCTGCCAGGCCTGAAATAGGCAGTGGCAGCGCGTGGACGTCCACGGCCCACCCCGCCCTGCGGTAAAGGCCGTCTCCTTAGCTCAGGCTCCTGGGCTTGCTCTGAGCCCTGGCAGGAACGCTGTGTGTCTCTGATTGAGTGATTGAGTGGGGTCCTCTGCACCCCAATTTCCTCATCTCTGAAATGGGATGAAAAGATACCGTGGCAAAGGCCACCAACTGTCCCTCGAACCCTAGCGTCTCCCTCCTGTGATACAGTGCTGTCACTGGGAAGTGGCTGCCCGGTGGGGACCACACTTCCCTGCTGCCATTGCACCTGGGTGTGGCCATGTGACTAGTTCTGACCTATGGGAATGTGAGCAGGGCACTGCGTGGTGCTTGTGGGTGGCGGTTAGGCAGGGGGTTTGCCTTCCCCATCTGGAAGGCGAGGACCCAAGCCTCAGGAGCGGAGGCGCACGGGACGGGGATGGTGCAGGAGAGCCGTGCACAACCAGGACACCCGCACTTGACCTGTCCACAGCGAGAAATGAATCTCCGCATTCAGCCCTGGAAGCAGGGGTGCTTGTTGCGGCCGTCGCGGTTGGCCTGACTTACACAGACTCATCTGGGAGAGCTGGTGCAAGGGGTCCCTGCGACAGCATTGGACATCGCGCCTTTCTTCCCCCACACCCTCTGCCTGGAACCTTCCCCCTCGTTCAGTCCACTGATCTCTGACTCTTCCTTCAAGACGCAGAGGCGGCAGCCCCTGGGATACAGCCTGCCTGCAGGGGTGTCCCGCGGCCTGCTCGCCCCAGCACGAGGCTCGCATCTCTGCTGGGGCTCCCGTCACGCACTGCAGTGTGCCTCGGCCACGGCTCTCTGCCCCAGTGAACCGGGAGGTCTTCGGAGGTGCAGAGACAGACAGACAGACAGACAACAGCCTCTGATCTCTCCCGAGCCTGGCCTGGGTGCTCAGGAAATGGAGGCTGGCAGTGCCATACCCACATCACCATGACAAGACTAGATGCCAAAGGGTACCAGACTTGGAGACTTGCACAGTTAGGAAGTGACAGAGCCAGGACGGTTGCCAGGTGCAACCACCCGAGGGTGTCGTGGTAGAAAGGGGCTGGCTCCCAACCTTGACTGCCAGATCTTGCCAGCTGCCACCTCCACTGTCCTTCACCTCTCTGGGCCTCACTTTCCTTTTCTGTAAACGGGGTAATCGTGGTGCCTGTCCAGGGGCTTTTCGAGGGATCACGAGTAGATGCGGCTCAAGCGTGCAGAACAGCTCTCGGCACGTGGCAAGTTCTCTGTCCACGTGAGGGGCCATGCGGTGGCTAGGTTGGTCAGGCCCCTGACACCTGGTGTCTGTGGTGCACCCAGGGTGAGCCCAGGCGGGGTGCTGCAAGGTGACGGGAACACAGCCCAAGAGAGGCTATGAGGCCAGCCGCGGGGGCAGGCAGAGGGCCATTCCAGGGCTCAGCTGCTCGGACCTTTGTCGGCTAAGCGCAGGGTGGTGGAACAGGGCCACACTCACCACACAGGACCCTGGGAACCTAGCCACAGCTGGGCAAGGACAGGTCACAGCAGACTGGCCGCCTGGACTGAAGTCGAGGAGAAAGACAACAGATACACACACATGTGTGAGAGAGATTTCAGGTGGTCATAGGTATGTGAAGACAAACCTGGTGAGAGCTGAGGTTCAGGAAGCAGGGGCTGGTGCCAGGCCAGAGAGGGGCACGAAAAGGGGCCTGAGATGGGCTGTGTGGCAGCGCCTGGGAGATGTGGGACCCAGGAGAAGAGAACCTCCTCTCGGGGGAGGAGAGGAGAGGCCATGCTCAGGCTGGGGCAGGCCCCTGGAGCCCCCACTGCCCTGTCATAGCCCTGACCAACCCTGGGGTTGTTGTCTTCTCCCGTCTGTGTCCCCAGTGGGCCAGGGAGGTTAGGGGCATGACATGTCTTCTCTGGGTTATCTCTCTGGCTCTCTGGTACTCAGGCCAGAGCCTAGCACAGAAATGGCCTCCAGTGAATGGGTGAATGGGTGAGTGAATGAATGAGTGGGCCAAGTCCCTGAGTTCACGAGGGACAGCTGAGATGGGAGGTAACAGCTTCCATGCTACAGTGGAGCAATGGGCACTGAGCCCCTCTGGCAGAGGTACAGCTCTGCAGCCCACATTGGATTTTCCCATGCACCAGGGCACCAGCACATGTGTGTGAGTGTGTGAGTGTACATTTGTTCAAGTGCCTGTGTGAGTGCATGCACATGTGTGCAAACGTGTGCACATGCATTATGCATGTGAGTGTGTGTGAGTATGCATTTGTGTGAGTGCATGTGCATGTGTGCATATGCGTGCACATGCATTGGTGCACGTGAGTGTGTGAGTATGCATTTGTGCAAGGGCATGTGTGAGTGCATGTGCATGTGTGCATATGCGTGCACATGCATTGTGCATGTGTGTCTGAGTATGCATTTGTGCAAGTGCATGTGCATACGTGCATATGCGTGCACATGCATTGTGCATGTGTGTCTGAGTATGCATTTGTGCAAATGCATGTGCATGTGTGCATACGTATGCACATGCATTGGTGCATGTGAGTGTGAGTATACATTTGTGTAAGTGCATGTGTGAGTGCATGACACGTGTGCATACGTGTGCGCACGCATCAGTGCATGTGAGTGTGCATGCAACATCGATGTGAGGCCCACCTGGCTCTAGGGGGTCCTCATGTTGCTGTCTCTGTGTCTGTGTGCTTCTAGGCCGCATGACTGGAAGTCGGTGTTGGTGTGTCTGGACCCCTGCATGGGGTCCTCCCTGTGCACATTCCTGGGTGTCAGCTTCTAGGTCAGCTCCTCACCGCACTCCCCTCAGGGAGCAGCCACTGCCCCTGGGGATCCCTGGACTCTCCGGGGACAGAAGAGTGAGTCAGAGCGCCGCTGGGAAAGGCCCGGCCTCGCATTCTGCCCTCTCCTTCCAGCACGCTGCTTTCTCCTGGCAGCCTTGGGACGGCTCGCCCAGTGCTGCAGTCATTCCCTGCCGCCCCCAAACTGGGTTTCAGAGACTTTTTTTTTTTTTGAGACAGAGTCTCACTTTATTGCCCAGGCTAGAGTGAGTGCCGTGGCATCAGCCTAGCTCACAGCAACCTCAAACTCCTGGGCTCAAGCAATCCTGCTGCCTCAGCCTCCCAAGTAGCTGGGACTACAGGCATGTGCCACCATGCTCGGCTAATTTTTTCTATATATATTAGTTGGCCAATTAATTTCTTTCTATTTATAGTAGAGATGGGGTCTCGCTCTTGCTCAGGCTGGTCTCGAACTCCTGAGCTCAAACGATCCGCCCACCTCGGCCTCCCAGAGAGCTAGGATTACAGGCTTGAGGCACCGCGCCCGGCCCAGAGACTTTTTTTTTAAGAAAAAAAAAAAGGAAAGAAAGAGTGAAAAGAAACCTGCCCGGAAGGTTTGCGGGTTTCATGAATAAAACATGTACCCTCCACACTTCCAGAAGCCACAGTCTAGTCAAGGTGAGGGCAGGAAGACAGACACATAAACACTAAGGACAGAATAGTGTTGGTTACAAATGGCTAGAGTGGACTGAGGAAGCTCAGTGATTTTCTTCTGGCCTGTGTAGAAAGGCTTTAAAGGAGAAGACTAGTAGGATTTTGAAGGATGAATAGGAGCTCACCAAAATGAGAAAGTAGAGAAAGTCCTCTTGGGGCTCTCACAGCAGTGTGCTGGTGATTCTATGTCTGCTTCCCTAGGGACCAGGAACATTTGGTGGGCAGGGACTGAGCTTTACCTTGCTCCCCTCTAGGATCCCAAGGGGAGATCTGGCGCAGCGCAACTCCTCAGTAAATAAGAGCTTCCTCCAGTGTTAACTGCACAGATTGGGCAGAAAGCTGTGCAGAACTGGGGCAGCTCAGGTAAAACGGGACACGAACAAGGGAGGAGCAAGAAGAGGGCAAACCAGGACACCCCAGTTCTTCCCGCTTCTCTTCCAGCTCAGTTATAGCTAAGTGTCTTTGGATGCGAGTGACTTACAGAGAAAAAGCCCCCGTGCTGGGAGGGAAACAGACAGGATTCCCACGGGCTGCTGGCTGTGCCTCCAGCGCCAGGTGATCAAACTGTGATCGCCACGTCCCTCCTAGCGAAACCTCGTGAGCTGTCTTGGGGCGGAGGCCCAGCCCGTCATTACCCAACAGGAAGCTAAGTGGCCTCCCCACCCCCTTGGCACTTATTTGTGCAAACTGCCGGCCACCTAGAGGCCGCTGTGTGTGCACATTTACTTCTTCTCGGGAACAACACTGATCACCGCTTTACATTCATGACCACTTGCAGGATGCTTAGCGTGTGCGCCTGCTACGTCTCTTCGGGGAAGGGCCTGTGAGGCTGGGCACTGTGTGAGCCTGCTAAGTTGTTTCAGAGAAATAGTTATCATCTCCGTTCTGCTGGTGAGGAAACTGAGGCACGGAGCAGGGAGCCGGCCACAGACACCCACTGGCAGTGCGTGCATTTGCCGGCAGTTAGTGTGAGGGCCTGGGGAAGCGCCGGGTCACCGCCCCATGGGGCGACCGCCGCTCGATGGGAGGGCGGGCGCAGCAGCTTGCCGCCAGGGACGACTGAGAGAGGCGCACGTCGCGGGCCGTGAGCCTGGCCGCTCGCGCCGGCGCCAGGACGCGGGAGCACACCGGCTCCGCGCTCGCCCGCTCCTTCAGAGCCTCTGGGCTCACGTCCTCCGAGCAGGCCTGACCCAGCACGGGGCACCGAGAAGACCTGGACCTGGGCCTGCCCTCGAGGGCCACAGGGGCTCTGTTCCCCGCGGCCCGCGTGCCCAGAGCACAGTGGGGGACACGGGCGCGCGGTCCGAACGGCTAGCCGGCCCCGGCGGGCCCCTCGACAAGCGCGCGAAGCGCATGTTCCAGCCACGGTCTGGAAGCCAGGGATGGACGAGGAGGCGCCAAGTGGCTTGCCCTGACGGGGACGGAAAGGGACCCACGTTCAGTCTGCACAGGGGACGCCATTCGCCGTCCCCGCGCTCGCCCGAGGCAGGGACCTCTTCCCCCCTCACGGAGGCACCGCCGCCGCCGCCGCGGAGCCAGGCCTTCCTGGCTGTGGCCCCAGCTCCCAGTCTCCTCGCCGCAGTGCGCGGCAGTGCAGTCCCCACGCTAAAGCACGCGGGCACAGCGCAATGAGCTGTTGTGGTGAGAGTGCTGGGAAGACACAGGCTCCTCCTTGTTCAGACGAGCCCTGGCCACACTGCCAGTAAGTGGCACATGCGGCATTTGAACCCAGGCCTAGTGACTCCAGAACTCTTTCTTCTGTGTCTCAGCCTCTCCACCGAAGAAGCACAAGTCCTTTTGCCTTTTTATGCCGCTGGGGACAAGAGTTCGCCTTGGCATGGCTCTGCAACTTAACCTTCCTGGCTCTTTTATGTCCGCTGCAATCTTTGGAGTGGGGCCCTCGCCAACGCCACAAGCCCAGGAGTCCCAGGCCACCCTGCCCTCTGCGAAGGGAGCCACAACGCCCGGCTGACCGATTCTCCTGCCGGCTCTGCCCCTCACGTAGCTGCGTGGCTCTTAGTGAATGTTCCTTCCTAGGCCTCAGTTTCCCCCTTCATATACCACAGGATTATGTGACTTGCTCTCCACCCTCGGCCGCAGGTAAAGGGCACCTCACAGACAGGCACCACCACACCTCTTGCTCACAAGATGCCCAGAAGAAACATGACCGCCTCCACTGTGCTGGTGAGGAAACTGAGGCAGGAAAATGCCCAAGGCCAGTGCCCATGCCCAGCCCAGCCAAGATGCAAACTGACACTGGCTCAAATTTCAAAGGCCCTTCAAGTCCTAAAATCCTCACCATTTAATGAAAAAGCACAAGCTCGCCTCCCACCTGCCGCATCTTCCGTGCCCCACTCTCACCTGCAGTGATGTCACTGTGGACAGGTCCTTCAGTTTCCCCTCCTCATCCTTCAGGTTATAGCCCTCGGGCCTTTTGTCGCGTTCAGTAATCTTCCATAATTTGATAGTTTTATCTTTCAAAACAGAGCAAAGAGACACACAATCAACCAAGAGAAAGGGAACAGAGAGCGCGTCCCAGCCAGGGTGCGCCGCCCTCCCAGGGACACGGCGGTGCTGCCAGCAGACGCCCCGGCCTCCGCCGCAACTCTCGGGGTCCCAGCCTCGCCCCGTGACTGTGGGCGGGCCGAGCCCACACCCAGCGTCTCCCGCACCCGCGGGTCTGCCTCCCCGGAGAGCCCGGCGACCGCAGCAGCCCAGACAGGCCACGTGTGGGTGGCACAGCCGGCGCCCGCGGCATCGGGACAGGCTGGACCGGGACTCAAAACCACGGTGGGAGGCTGTGGCGGAGGCAGTGCCGGGAGCTCCAAAAGACAACCTCTCTTCCAGAGAGGCAGGAAGAAAGTGACCGTCCCTCTGAAATGATTTTTTCAAAAGCGTGTGCGGCTCAGCACTCACTAGAGGCTCCCGCCCCAGGCAGCCTGTCGCTGGGCAGGCGTGTCACCGCCTCTGCTCCCGTGCGGGGGAAGGGCCTGTGGGCTCCTCAGCTGAGCACAGCCCGGCACCAGGCACCCGTAGGGACACGGACCCCGCCCTCAAGGAGGCTGGCGGGAGCACACAGTCCGCAGGCGGGTGCCTGGTGGGAGGAGCCAGAATGCCCCAGCAGGGCCCCCTGGCTGGGCAGAGAGGTCAGAGAAGGTGTGTCCTCCCCCAGCTCAGGTTCCTCTGACCCAGGGGCTGAGTGGGGAGGGCGAGGGGCAGAGGGAGTGGCTGTGGGAGCTGCCACCCACCGCTGGCCGAGCAGGACGGCCTGGGGCCGCTCCCTAGAGCAGACCACAGACCACGGGAAGTTGGCTTGGGGCCTGGGGCACATGTCCCTCCCTGGGGCAGAGTGATCGAGAGGCCAGACCACTGTGCTCACCGACCTTGCCCCTCGTTGGGAACATTCAGCTCCCTTCGCCCAAAGAAAAGTGCTCACAAGATGACATGGCAATGCCACTTACAGCCAGGGACAACCCCTGAGTCCAGCCATGTGGAGAAGTGAGGAACCTCTGGCAGAGGCACTTGATGGGATTTACATGTTGCACAAATGTTATTTGTTAGGAGTTCCACAGACCTAGAAAAATGCTCACAAGATAAATGACGTAAAAAACCAAGTATCTGTCTGTAATCCCAGCACTTTGGGAGGTCGAGGCAGGAGGATTGCTTGAGGTCAGGAGTTCCAGGCCAACCTGGGCGACATACTGAGCCCCTGGGCATGGTGGCGCATGCCTGTAGTCCCAGCTACTCGGGAGGCTGAGGCAGGAGGATCACTCGAGCCCAGGAATTTGAGGCTGCTGTGAGCTGTGATCACTTGCACTCTAGCCTGGGCAACAGAGTGAGACCCTGTCTCTAAACAAAATGAAAGAAAGAAAGAAGAGAAGCCCCAACAGGAGCACGCGGCGGCACGGGTCACACCTCGCCTGTGCACGGCGGACGCTGCAGGCAGCTCACCGTTGGTGGACAGCAGCGAGTGCGCGGCGTTCTGCTGCGGGAGCCATTTGATCTTGTTGATTTTCTCCTCTATCTCCAGGCTCTTCAGATAGTCGAACTCCGGCTCGTGGCTCTGGAAAGTGCTGTAGACGTCGTACTCCCCCTGGCTGTGAGGTGCATTTTTACTCTGCAAGGGAACAGCCGAGAAGGGGCCTGAGCTCCGTGACAGGCGAGGGCCACGGCTACCCCTTGAGCGGCCCGACATACCCTGGCGACCAGGTGCCAGCAGTGCCAGTGGAGCCAACTCAAGGGTCAAAGGACAGTCTCCACCTTAAATGGCCCACAGTGCGCTGTACAGCTGCGGCCAAGCTCAGCCTGCCCCTCAGTCCAATAAGCCAGAACATCCAAGCCGGTGCTGTCCACTGAGCACCGCTCTGTGCCCGGCGTGGGCCGAGTGCCGCCGCGCTCGTGCCGCGCTGAGCCCTCGAGGCAGGCACCATGACTCACCCACTTTACAGACGAGCAAGCAAAGGCTCGGAGGGGACGTGGCCTCCATGACTGCACAGTACAACTCAGGCCTCACTGGAAGAACACATGCGCAGGTTTTACACTGGAGCAGAACATGCCACAAACGTCAGACCTGGGCTAGAATGTCACCTCCCGACTCTGCTCAGTGGCACCTGGGTCAGGAGCAGAGCCCCTTAAAATAAACATGTGTGGTGCTGGGCCCACCACATGCACCAGCAGCCGTTTCCTGGGAGACAATTCAAGTTTACACGACAACATGAAACTACACCCAGCAACAAGTGAAGACATTCAACAAAGCAGATTTCAAGTTTTTAATTTTCTAAAAGTATCTACTTTTATATTCCTGTCTTTGTCTTGCCTTTGAAAAGCTTTAAAGTTCTTCAATATTTTTTTGCCTGTAATTAACCCCATCTCCTACGCGCTATCGCTAAGCCAAAGGTCAGTGGGACCAGAATGAAGGAAAATAGGTTAAGAGAAAATTTCAAAATTGGGAAACTTGCAACCACCAATTAATTTCTTTCTGCAGTTTGGCAAAAGGAAGGCGTGGCCTCCCCAGTGGGACACCCTGGTCCACCGTGTGAACCCACACGCGCCAGCTAACGGATTAGCAGCCAGCTGCCTACTAGCAGGGGTCCTTGGTAGACTGTGGAAGCCTCCCGGCTCTGTCTCCCCTGTAAAATGTGCACAGTAACCGCACCTAACCACACCAACAGGGTTGTCATGAGCGACCAAGGCACAGTCAGGGTCCAGGCTCAGCCGCGGGGCCATGCTCGGCAGTGAATGAAGGGAGATGATCCTGCAGCTCCTCTTCCTCCCCCTCTTCCTCCCCTCCCCCACCTCTTCTCTCCCAGCCCCTCCCTGGTTTCAGGGATATCCTCGCATCAAATCCCCGTGGCGTGCTGGGCAGACGCCCCTCTGCAGCCCGGTGGTGTGTAGGTTACAGACCCTGGTCTTGGAGTCAGGCAGGTCCAGGTTCCATCCCTGGTCTGCCGGTCACTAGCTGGGGGGCTTCTGTGAGAGTTCTCATCTGTAAAATGGGTGAGGACCCTCGCCCTCCACAGTGAGCAGTGAGCAATCAATGAGAAGAGCACGTAGGGTACTTAGCAAGGCGTCCGGGTGCAGTCAGGGTGCTTTGATCCTGAGGTTCTTTCTGCGTTCCACAGGGTGGGGCTGGGGGTGCAGGGTGAGGGCAAGGGCCCACGCCGAGCAAAACTGCCATGCCCAGCCTGAGGGTTGTGGACAGCAGGACAAGAGTGGACCCCCTCCCATCCCTCTTTGGCCAGGACAACGCCAGGCCACCCAGGCGGAGGAAGGTTTAACGGGAGGCAGCTGGCTCCCCTGGTCCTGGCGGTCTGGGCTCTAGGACAGAGCGCGCCCACAGGGCAATGAGCAAGCAGCGCCGAGCGGAGGGGCTCGCGGAGGGGCTCAGACGGCCTTGCCGGCTCACGCCAAGGACTCGCAGCCCTGGCCCTGCACCCCAGGGTGCTATGGTGGAGTCGGGGCAGCTTCCCCTGAGAGCTGCCATCCTGGTACTGTGGGTTAAGGCCCTGCAGGCTGGACTGCAGTCCCCACAGCCAACCTCCCGCCCCCACCAGACCCGCCCCTCCCCGCCCCACCACCTGCCCCTGCCCCCACCCCACCTCCCCCGAGACCCTGCGCCTCGCACCTCTGGTTCCCGCTGGAAGATGACAACCCGGCCGCCCTTGTCGCCTGTGGCCAGCAGCTCTCCGGTGTGGTTGAACTCGACAGTAGAGATGATGTCGGCTGCGGAGCGAGACAGCGGGCAGCTCGTTAGCAGGAGCCGCAGGACAGCACCTGCCACCCTCCCGCGCGGCCCTCCAGCCCTCCGGCCCCGCCCTGGCTGCAGGACCTCCCCGCTGCCCTTCCGTCGAGAAGCAGTCTGAAGCTTCCTCGGGCGCTGAGCAGGGGATCGAATCTGACACTCACTGGAGCCACCCTTCAGCCCACGGCCCTGGGACAGGCAGGTGGTCACGTTCCAGGCCTGGGGCCCATGGGGGACATCCCCAGGCTGGGGTGGGGAACGAATGGTGGAGCCTGGGAAAGGGGCCGGCTGAGGGGGGCACCCAGGGCTGGGGGCAGCCTGGTCCACTGGACCCCTTGGGGGACACAGGCCCTGACCCGACCGAGGTGGGCCTGGGGGAAGGCACCTGCGAGGAAGAGGGGCGGGTTTGGGGCTGGGCTGCCCGAGGCAGCAACCTTGGCAGAGGACAGGGAGGTCACAGAGCCCCACGTGGCAGGGTTTGGCCCAGGCCTGTGGGCAACCACAATGGCTGGCTGACTCTAGGTAACTGGGTGCTCCATAGGGACTGGAGATGGCACCTGAAGCCACCTGGATCAAGCCTCTCCCTCCTGTCTCGACCCCCCACCAGGCCCCTGTGCTCCGACAACCTCAGATTGGCCAGTGCTTCCCAGCAACTCTCTAGACAAATGAGCCTCCCAGGGCTTCACACACAGTAAGGGTGGGGGTGAACTCTGCCCTCCCCTTCAGAGCCCAGCTTGGTGCCCTGCCTCCAGGCAGGCCTCCAGGATCTCGCCCCAATCTGTGCTGCTAGAAGCTGAGCTCAGCCCTGCACACTCCTGGCACCTGGTCTCCCTGTCCTTCTCAATCATGTTTCCTTAAGGTACTCGGGGACTTTTCCTCATGGGGTCACCCCAATACCTGAAGTCTTTTGCACCCGGGGTGGGCCCTCCTGCACGGGCAAGTGTTTGGAGAGAAATGACAGCCCCATCTCCAGCCCAGTGTTTGCGTCTGGGAACAAGAGGAACCCCCTTCCGTCCCCGACATTCTCAGGCCCTCCGAGTCACAGAGACAACTGGCCCGTACATTCCAGGGCCACCCCTAGGGGGAGGGGAGAGCAGGGCCAGGATGGGACCTGGCCTGGGAGAAGGAGACCTAGGGGCTGAGGCTGCTCGGGAGGACAGCTCGCTGACCCAAGGCCTGAGTGCTGTTCTACCAACAAAGTTCTAACAACTTTTTTTGGAACCCCAAAATGATCTTTATTTTTAATTTGAATTCATTCCTAATATTTGAAAAGTGAAAGATTCCCTATACAAAAATCTGCATTTCCAGTATGTCTTGAAACATGGAAAGTTCTAAAACATGGTCCCCATACGCCCAAGCAGCAATGGGTGGCAGGAGCAGAGGAACAGGGCCAGCCCTGTGAATGGAAACTCTGTCATTCCTCAAATTCTCGGCCTGGACTCTGTAGCCTCCAAATCCTCTGATCCCTGCTTTAGCTGAATGAACCTACTTTCAAACAAACTGCAGATCTGACCAGCACCGTCCCCAGCCCCTGGTGGTCCAGGAAGGACACTTAGGGCCTCCCTGCCCCACACTCTACTCTGACAGTGGCCGGGGTGATGGTTACAGTCCGAGTCTTAGTGTGTCTCTCTGTGCGAACACCCCCCTGGTCCCCCGGGCTGGAGTCCGACCCCTTCTCACCCCCTCCTCTGCCACCACCCCCCCTCAGGTGATGGGGCTCCATCGTTCCCTTGCTCGGCCTGTCAACGAGTAGGAAATAAAACCAACAGTTCAGAGCAGGGGAAAAAAGCAAAGGCGTTTTAATCCGGGTCTTAGGAACTGCAATAGGAGACACGGATCTCGCGAGAGGTCACTCACTCCGCCGGGTGAGGCTGCGCAAGGCCTTGCAAAGCCCCCCCTCCGCGGCCCCCCCCCCCCGGGATCTCACGCGTCCTGGAGGGTTTAGCGCAGCCCGCGGCTGAGGATGGCTGGCTGGCGGCTTAGGACGTCTGTGCGGATCAATCCAGTTTGTGACCGGGCCACTAAAACGGCTCCATCAAATGTAGCTGGTTTTACGGTCTGGCCCGTCCCACAGGCCACATTCCACACCAATGTGTACGTGACGAGCCCGACTCCACATGCCCGCCCGGCTCCTGCCAGACTCCACGACATCACGTCTCCATTCTGGGTTTTCTTTCCACAGGCCCGAGCCCTGGAGTCACCCTGACTCTCTTCTCTCTCTCCCCTTCTCCCCAAACGTCTACTCCTGCTGGGTGGCCTTCACAGCAGGTGCACGGGCCTGCCACTTCTCCCCTCTCACCTGGTGACTGTGCCGGTCTCCTAAGGGCTCCTGCTTTCTCCCGGGATGCTGCAATCCAGCCAGGAGGGAGCCGGTGACACCCAGGACCGATCGCTCACTCCCCTGCTCAGAGCCCCGGCGCTGCCCACGTTATACCCAGAGTGAAGTGAAGGTCTCAGAAGAGTGGGCGAGTCGGACAGCCCCTGGAGGTAGACCATGTCCACAGCCAGACCTTCCCCTCCCCGCACCTGTGACCTCTCCACGGAGCTCGGCAGTGCCTCCCACCCTGGGCAGGGTAACCTGCCCCGGCACCCCCGACCTCGACTCTGGGCTTGTCCCTGTGATCTGCCGTGGCCTGCCGGACGGCAGCTAGACAAGCCACAAGCAGGGGCTGGAAAGGGCTGATGTGCTGGGGGGTGTGCCGTCCTGCACCTCTGCCGCTGCCAGGAGGAGGACCTGCCCAGGCCAGCCTCTGGTCCCCGGGAGGAGGAGGAGAGAGCAGAGCAAAGCTGTCCCCACAGGTCCTGCCTCTAGCGGGGCCCTGCAGAGCTGGGCAAGCCCAGCCAAGTCTGGACCATGGAATCTGCCCATGGGGATAAAAATGTTTATTGTCATATGCATGAGGTCAAGGTCTCCTGTTACTAATTCAGCAACAGGAAACTCATATCCTCTGCCCCTCCCACGGCCTCCTGTGCCTCCCACCCGTGTATTCCCCTCCAAACCGGGGGCTCCTTGCCCTTTCTCAAGAACCCTGGCTCCCTTCTGTCCCAAGACCCATTCTCTTGGCCTGGAGTGATTTTCCCTAGATATCAGCGCAGCTCCTCTTGTTCTTTCCATTCTGCTCAACTGCGGTCTTCCCAATGCGCCTGACTTGGACCGCCTTGTTGAAATTGCTACATGCACCCCCGCTGTCCCATACGGAACACCCTGATCTCTCACCATGCTTCTCTGTGGGGATTTTATCACCAGTTGGCTCTCTCCCCTGGCCAGAGGGTGCACTCCACCGGGACGAGGCCTTGGTCCCATGGATTCATGGCTGTCCTCGCAAGGCCCCGAATGGTGCTGCATGCAGCAGGCACACCATAGGTATCTACCCATTAAATGCTTTTCTTGTTCCAGTCCAGGCCTTTTAGAGGCTGCTCCTGGCCTGCACCAGCCCCCGTGGGTACATGCCAGCTTGGATAGCAACAGAGGAGAGACAGAGGCTGGGTAGGAGCAGGACGATGGGTTGGACACCTCCAACTCCAGGGCAGACGCACCTTTCATTACATTTAAAAGACAAGACTAGGAATGCTGCTCTACGGGAACATGCAAGTGCCCACTGGGCACAGACTTGGGAATGGGGCCATGTCCTGGCTGCCCTGACACTGTCCCTCCATGAGGCAGCCCACCCTGGTCCAGGGATACCCAAACACCTCTAGGCTGAAGCCACAACCACAACACAGCTGAGCTGGGGTCTCAGAGGTGACTCTGGCTCTTGCTGTTGAGTATTAAAACCCCCAGGAAGAAAGAACAGGCTATAAAAGTGTGGATCAAATGTTTTCAATTATATAGACCAGTGATCCTAGCCATGTTCGATAATCAAACAAACTGGGCAGAGAGGAAGAAAACAGCTGGAAAAGCATTCTCCAAAATGTTAATCGTTTTAGGTTGAAATAAAGTAATTTTTAGTCTTCTTTCTACTTTTCTGTGTTTTCTATATTTTCTGAAATGAAGGTATATTATTTTTAATAGCTTTATGGGGTATAACCTATATGCAAAAAACTGCACATATTTAACATACACAATGTGATGAGTTTGGACATATGCATAATGTATATGATTTTTGTGATGGGAAAATAACAATGCTATTAAATTAAAATGCCAACATAACTATTGCTATCCAGAGCAAATGCAGTCCACAAATGCTGGTGGTTACCACAGTACTGACAGATACTAACGTCTGTGGAAAACTGACAATTTATATGCCGTTTATATCCACTGCCTCCTTTGAACCTCACACCAGGCCGTGGGGGGACATGAGATGAGGTCTTTGCAGATAGTCAGAAGTTCTGGTAGGAGTCTTGGCTCCAAGGACCCCGCTGTGTGGCCTTGGGTAAATTGTACAACTTCTCTGAGCCTCGATTTTGCCGTCTATAGCATGCTCATGGTGGAGTTTTCCTGGGGCTCAAGTGAGACAGGGGGGTGAGATGCAAGAGGGAGGGTGAGGACCAGGACTCTGAGGACAGACGGACTACCAACACTCACTGGAAAGAAGGCTACAGTGCTTTGCCACCCTTGCTTCTGGCCTCAACAGAACTGGCACAGCCAGCTCGGAAGTGTGTGAGACGGATCTGTGGTCCAGCGCGGTGTACTGTCCTGACCACCAGCCCCTCCAGTCTCGGTCTGCAAATACTCACAGAACCAACACTAGACTTCACACCCCTTCTTATCCAGGCCAGGCATTGCTTCCTTAGGCCCAGAAAAGGGTGAGTAGATGCTTTTAAAAATATTTTCTTATTTAAATTTTTTCTTAGCGATGGGATCTCACCCTGTTTCCCAGGCTAGAGTGCAGTGGCACAATCACAGTTCACTGTAGCCTACAACTCCTGACCTCAAGCAATCCTCCTGCTTCAGCCTCCTGAGTAGCTGGGACTACAAGCTCAAGCCTCCATACCTGGAGCCAGTGGATGCTTAACTTCTACTCATTTTTAAAGTAAGTGTCTCCAGGGTTTGCCTTAGACAAAGTTTCTTCCCCTCAGAGCCATAAGTTCCCATCAGTAAAACCATAAAATCAGTTGTTTTGGTGGCCACCTCTGTGGATAAAGTCCATCCTCTCATCTTGGAATGTTCGACACATCTCTAGCCCCAATACTGCCTTCTCCAGGAAGCTTTCCTGGACTGCCCCTTTCCCCTCACTCCACTTCAGTGGCCTCTCCAACAACTATGGTCTTGGGGTCATTGTGTGCCCTTCGCAGGGTACCGAGCACTTGCTGCATGGGGCTGCCCATGTCCGCGTTGCCTCTAGCCTTGGCCAGGGCAGGCAGCGCAGCACTGTGGTCAATCATAATAACTCCAGCTCCGAAGCGCTCGCTTCACCAGGCCCTGCTCTACACGCTTGGTGACAGCCTGGGCACTCCACCGAGCGGCTCTCTCGAGTAACAGCCGTAGAATGGGAACCCCCGACAGCACGACAGCAGAACAAACCGCCTGAAGGCGCTGGAGGGCGAGGAAACGCAGGCAGACCCTGCAGGCCTGGCGCGGCACAAGGGGGCACGGGGCTTCCTGGCTCCGTGGCTCTCAGCCTGAACACAAGCCCCCGCCTGCGTCACGTGGCTGCCAGAACCCGCAGACAGCGTGTCTCCCTGGCCTGATAAACCACAAGACGGAGCCTCAGGAAATCCCGGCAGCTGGAAAAGGGAGAGAGCGAGTCCTGGGAGGAAGAGCGCCACGGACAGAGACCCCCAGAGTGGCGCAGAGACTGCCGCACGGCAGCCTGACCCCACACCACGGATGCACGGACAGACCCGGGCCGCGGCCCAGCTACGGTCGCCGCCGTCCTCGCGCCCGCGGGGAGTGTCCAGCCAAGCTGCCCTTCCAAACACAAAGCGAAACAAAAATGCTCTCTGGAGGAAAGCCATAAAAGTCTAGTCTCGCTGTCATGTTATCATTCACAACACCCAGGGTGTGATGCAAACTTTTATGAAGATATACAAAGAAACAGGAAAACATCACCCGCACTTACTGTAAAAGGTAGTCAATGGAAACTGACCCGGCAATGTCCCGGCTACTGGAATTAGCAAATGGAGATTTTTAAAGTAGCTGTTATCATTGTGTTAAAAGATGTAAAGAAAATTTGTTCATACTAAAAAAACAAAACCTCAATGGAGAAATAGAAAGCGTTAATAAAAGAACTAATTGGAAATTCTGTAATTGAAAAATAAAATATCTGAAACAGAAAAATCAATGAATTGCTTAACAGAAATTTTGAGATAACAGAAGAGTTAATGAACTTGAAGATAACCTTCAACAGAAATGTTCTGAAGAACAGAGAAAACATTTTGATAAAGAAAAACAACAGATCTCAAGGATCTGTGTGACGACACCAAAAGGTCTACACTCGCAGTCGGAGTTGCCGAGGGAGAGCAGAGAGAAAACAGACTCAAAGGAAAACTGGAAGAAATAATGACTGAAAAATCTCCCAGTTTGGTAAAAGACATCGATTTACAAACTTAAGCAGCTTAGCTAACTCCAAGCAAGAGAGACGCAAAGAAAACTACACCCAGGCACACCACGGTCAAACTGCAAACTGCAGAAAACTGAAAAAACAAGACGATGTTCTGAGCAGCCAGAATAGAAGCAACACATCAATCCGGAGGCGGAGTGCTGCCCGGGGCCCGGCCTCCCAGCAGGAATAACGGAGTCCAAAAGACTCTTTTAAAGTGCCAAAGGAAATTTTTAAAAACTGTAAACTCAGAATTCTAAATTCAGTTGAAATATTCCTCAAGAATGAAGGGCAAATAAAGGCATTTCAGGTAAAGGTCTCCTGCGGGCCAGCGCTTTAATCTCAGGAAAAACCCACTGTCTGATTATCGCTATTTACAGGCACGGAAAACTGGGCAAACTGGCCAGAGCCCACAGGGTGGCGGAGCCTTTGCAGGTGCCCCTCGCACGCGCCCTGCCCTCACACTGCGGGGCCTTGACGGCACTGAGCCTCGGCCTCAGGGTCCCAGGTCAGCCACTGCATGGGGTTTGCAAGTCATTCCGGCGGGTGACGAGATA
Organism: Mirza zaza; assembly: GCA_008750895.1. NCBI lineage: Eukaryota > Metazoa > Chordata > Mammalia > Primates > Cheirogaleidae > Mirza > Mirza zaza. Next base: position 105,409 of record VSMD01075048.1, read on the forward strand.
GCCCGTGAAAACCCATGCTGTCCTTCCCCCTCGAGGCCCGGCCTTCTTCTGTGCCGCTCTGGGGCAGCCTCTAAGTGGAGAGGCAGCGTTAAGGGGCCCCTCGAAGGTACGTAGGGACCGCCAGGCAAGGGGCATAAGCTGCCGCCCTGGTGCCAGGCATGGCAGACCTAGCAGTGGCCACCTGGAGGAGTGAGAGAAGGTGTCCCAAGTGACCATCCCAGTGACAGGTCCCTGCATGCCAGAGCCAGAGACAGGCAGTCAAACATGGTACGGTGAGTTGAGCTGTGTCCCCCCAAAAGATCCGTGGAAGTCCTAAGCCCCGGTACCTATGCGTGAACTTATCTGGAGAGAGGGTCTTTGCGGATGACCAAGTTAAGATGAGGCCGTACCGGACACGGTGGGCCCTAAGCCCAGTGACTGGTGTCCTAATGAGAAGGCCATAGAAGACACGGAGACACACAGACACAGGGGAGAAGGCCGAGGGATGACGGAGGCCGACTGGAGTGAGGCACCGGTGGGTGCAAGGTCCTCCTCGCCCACCCGCAGCCGGGAGGAGGCCCAGGCGATTCTCCCCTGGAGCCATGGGAGGGAGTAGGCCCGCCGACAGCCGGGCTTCAGATTTCTAGTCCAAACCTGTGAGAGATTAAATTTCAATGTTTTAAGCCACCCAGTTTGTGACACCTTGTCATGGCCACCCCAGGAAACTAACACAGAGCCGAAACAAGGCGTGCTGGCACCAGCCCTTGAGCACACGGCCACACCCTGGCCTGTGGCTCTTGCTGGGTTTCTTCCCCACCGAGCCGTGGGGGAGGCTCTGCCTTGGGTCTCGGAGATGCCCCATGGCTCTCATCAAGGTGACGGCGTCCCAGTCGTGGCCCCGTCACTTACTAGCTGTGAGACCCTCTCTGAGCCCAGACTGTCTCACGCATGAAAGGGCAATGCCATCCCTGCCCCTAGGAGGGCACCGAGTTCTCCCAGGGCGCATGTGAAATTCAAATGATTCTGCGGACCGGAAAATTCCCTGGAAACTCTGCCCCAGGCTTGCACACAGTAAGGAGATTAAGAAGCTCCTCTGGGATGTCCCCCCGGCTGGCAGGGGACTTCCCCTGCTCGCAAGTCTCCGTAAGGGGGCCGTGGCAAGCCCAGCCTGGCCCTCCTGATGCGACTGCTGCATCAGGCAGTGTTGTCTGAGGTGGCAGGGCCGGTAAGGACAGAGGTGGGGAGCCAGGTGTCCCCCTGCTGCCAAACCGAGGGCTGGGAGGAGGAAGGGGCTCTACAGGCGTCGGCATCTGGCATCTTCTCTGGGCTCTACAGGAGGAGGAGCTGGGCCCACCCTGGCATAAGGAGACAAGGGAGGCCACCTGCCCTGGGGGCGCCCCGGACCAGGGGGCACATAGCAGGTGAGGTGGCCTGGCAGGGCAGGGTGGGATCCGAGAGGGCCTCCCAGAAAGCGCATCGGAGTGGAGCTGGGAAGAAGAGGGGCGGGTGACAGATTAGTAACCAGGACTGGAAAGAAGTGGCCTGAGGACCTCCTTCACGGCAGTGGACCCCCCAGAACAGAGCAGGTTACAATAGTCCACCCTCCTGGCACATCCTGGGAGCCAGCCCTGCTCTGCACTTTACACCTATTATCCAATCCTTTTAGCAACTCCAGTTGCTGTTGTAGTGTTTTTATTACCCCCATTCTACAGAGGAAGAAACTGGCACACAGAGGCTAAGTAACTTGCCCAAAGCTGCCCAGCTGGTGAGTGCAGAGTGGAGATTTATTCCCAGGCAGGCTGGCTCCTGTGTCCTTGAACTTGGCCCCCAGGCCTGGTTCTTCTCAAGACATTTAAAGGGGTCAGAGGTGGAGGGAGGGCTGGAGAGCTGGGAAAGGAGAAGCAGGTGCTAAGCTGAGAGTCTCCACCCACCTCTTCTGAGGGAGACCTCAGAGAGCCCCAAACTGCTTCCTGAAGTGGGGAGACCTGGCCTGAGACTCAGAGCAGAGAGGCCTGGGTCTGGCTCCGCCGGGAACGAGGCATTTCCCTCCCTGAGCTTCCTAGGGTCATCTCAGGTCTGAGGGGCGAGGAGGACACAGCAGAAGGAGGTGGGCAGCATGGTGCCCAGGGGTCGGGGGAAGCCACAGGGAGCCACTAGCCACCGGCCACGCAACTGGGCCTCCACAGGTAAGAGCTGTCAGAGGAGGCTCTGCAGGAAATACCAAACGCGCAGCTGTATCCACCCGCCAGGCCCACCAGAGAGGGCAAAGCCACCACAAGTGGGAGGTGGCCCACCCGGCTCCCTGCCCAGCCAGTGGGCGTGCAGGGGCTGAAGCTGCTGGAGGTGGCCGGCCCCTTCCCCACAGCCGCCCTCCGGCATGGAGCAGGTCCTGGGGTGCCCAGGGGGCAAATGCCAAGTCTGGTCAGAGGCTGATTGTCACCAGGTCTGGATGTCATTACCAAATGCACGACAAGAGGTCGCTGAGCTCTCCATGCATGATCAGAAGGGTGGGACCTCACCCAGGGCCGGGGAAGGGGACCTCTCTGCGGAGGGTCTTCTGAAAATGGGAGACAGACCATAGGCGTGCTGAGATCCCGGCGGTCCACCGTCCCTGGGAGCACTTGTCTCATCGTGGCACCCTCTGGGCGCTGTGGTCATGTTACTACCGAACTTCACCCTTGCTGCGGAAGCCCCACATTTCATAACGCCGCCCCCGAGAGGCCTGGGGAGAAGTTCCCTCCTGCAGCCTGAACTTGTGATGGGGTGGCGCCAGTCTGCGGCCAGGGGCGGGCGGGGAGAGCAGGGACGCTGCGGCCAGCCAGGGCAGAAGGCCTCCCCAGGCGTGTCAGGGTCCCCTGGCTAGAGGGAAAAGTGATGGGCCGTGGGACATTATTTGGGGGGTTTCTGTGGAGTGGGCACCAGCTGCCACCTGCCCCGGCCCTGCAGCCTGGAGGAGCCCGCCCAGGCTCTGCCTGTCAGGGCAGTTTTCGGCAAGGGCAGGAGGCGTGCGTGCAGCCCGGCCGCCCACAGGCGGGAGGTGCCGCCCGGCTTTCAGACCGGAGCCTGGTCCCCGCCACACGTGGGATGTGGTCCCGCGTCTTCGTGGCTGGCGCCCTTGGACGAGCCACCCCTCCACTTCTGGGCCTCCCCACCCTCACCCATGAAAGAGGAGTGACAAAATTGCGCCTCCTCCCGTAGTACGGAGGACAAGAGGAGAGTGGGGCAGGCACAGGAGCCCCGAGGGCCGGCACTGTCCTGGGAACCTGCCTGTGCCACCTCCCTGAATCTCTCCACGGCCGGCGGGTTGTGCCGGTGAGTCCTGGGCTCAACACCCTCCCACCCTGGGTCTGTAAGAGAAAAGCAAACCCACGCAGGACAGCTAGCAGACGGAAGTTACCCAAACATTTAAGCTGGGCCTGGCACTGACTCGTGTCCACGGCTGAGGAAAAGAATTCCATGACAGCACGCCATCGTCCCGCGCCCGCCGAGCGCTGGGCGAAAGGGGGCCGGACCTTGGAGTGTGGTCAGCAGGGCTGAGGACACTGGGGACGTCCGGCTGACACAGTGACCGGGGAGGAGAGATGGCAGAGGAGGCCCGAGGGTGAGGCCAGCGGCCAGGAGCTGCCAGAGGTTGTGCCCTCACCACGCGTCAATCCCTGAACTGCCACTGTCCGGAAAACGGGGAAGACCTGAATTCGAATCCCCCTGATGACCGGCAGCGGCGTGGCCCTGGCCTTCACCTTTCTGAGCTGCCTTGTTCTCCTGTGGGACAGAGATGGCAACACACCCCCGCAGGGCTGGGAAGGTCCTGGCACATCTCCCAGCACGCGCAGGCACGCGGCACATCTGCTCCGTTACTCACTCACTCGCTTGAGAGAATATTAGTGAATGGGGAGGTCTTGTTTGATGGCTACGAGAAGGTTCTGGAAACGGTGATGGTTGCACAGCAGTGTGAAGGTACTTAACGTCACTGAATTGTACACGTAAAAATGGTTCAGATGGTAAATTTTATGTTACATTTATTCTAATACAATAAAAAATTTAATGAAAAAAAGAACATTAGTTAAGCACCCACTGTATTCCGAGCACTGTTGCACACGCTGGGAATTCAGCAGTGCTCACTCCCCACAGAAGGCTCCCTACTCTCTACGGAACGGACACATAATAAGCAAATTTTCATGGAAATATTTTTGGAGGCAGGGGTAAGGGTTTAGATGGAAATATAGTATAGTAATGTGCAAGGGGAGGTGGGAGAGGCTGTTTTAGTTGGGGAGGTCAGGGGGACTTCCTGGAGGACTTGCTAGAGGAGGGTACTTGAACAGAGACCTTAAGGATGTGCGAGAGGCAGCCATGAAGGTATCTGGCGTAACAGCACATGCAAAGGCCCTGAGGCAGAGTGGGTTGATCTGTTGCAGGCTAGCATGGAGGCCAGTGTATGCATGAGGGTGATGGGGCAGGACGTGAGCCCAGAGAGGCGGGCCAGGCCACAGCCCTGCATCTGGCAGGCCAGGGGAAGGCCTTGGCACTTTGCTCCAAGTGAGCTGACCTGATGTTCTTGCACGGATGAGCTCTCGCAGGGGTAGGCATAGAGACCCTCTGTGCCCAGCCCAGGGCCTCGCCCACAAGCAGCTCTCAGGAAAGGTTTGTTAAGTAAATGCTGGAGGGAAGGCACGGGATGGAAGGAACCTGTCACTTCCCTGCCACTCACCTGCCTGACGTGGCTTCTCTCTCTGGGCTTCACTCCGGTTCCGTGTCAGCATCACAATGATTTTGTTGTTTTTATTTTAACATCTTTTAAGTTGGGGCATAATATACATAACCCCAAATTCACCAGCTCATAGTGCGCACGTCAGTGTTTTCAGTATTCACTGTGCAGTGGAACCCGACTGCTACCTAATCCAGGACTTCCGTCACCCCCAAAGAAACTCCGCACCCCCAGCAGCCATTCCCCGTCTCTCCTCCCCTGCCCTTGGAAACCACTAATCCACTTTCCACCTCGAAGGATTTTGCCTAATTTGGACATTTTATATAAATAGAATCATAAGACACATGGCCTTTTGTGTCTGGACTCTTTCCCTAGCAGAAGGTTTTCAGGGTTCATCCATGTGGTCATGCATGTCAGTACTTCCTTCCTTTGTACAGGTGAAATAATACCCCATTCTAACCATGATGGTTTTCAAGACTGGTCCCTTTCTCCTTAAGCAGAAATCCAGTCCCCAAGAGAGAGCTAGCGGGCAGGCGTGAGCCTACGACCACCCCTGGCCCTCTGAGCTCTGCTGCTGGGGACAGCACCACCCCGTCCACAGGCACTCCCCAGGGCACAGGGGACAGGGAGGCAGAGACTGTGGCTTCCAGCCCCTCCCTGCCCAGGCCAGACGGGGCCGGCTGGCAGAGTGTCTGTGGGCATGGCCGGGGCAGAGGCAGATGGGCTGGCGGAGGGTGGACGGGCACTGAGGGTCTGCCTGTGGTCAGTAGAATCCGGCCAAGCTGCTGTTTGATTCTAGGCCAGGCTGGGCTTTCCAAGGTGGCCAGGAGGCCTGCGGCCAGGCCCTGGGACAGGGTCAAGGTGAAGGGGACTGAAGAAGACCCTCTGCTTCCTGCATGCTTTCCTGCAGCACAGGCTTCGGAAGCGCCCCTGACAATCACCTGGGATTCTCTCCTCAAGGTGACAATTCCCAGGCCCTGCCCAGACTGACTGAACCAGAATCGCTGGGGCCTGGAATCTGCATGTTCACAGGTTCTCCTGTGGTATGCTGAGATTTGAGAACCACTGGCAAAGTGCTGACAGGCTTGGGAGCGAGAGGGCCACGCCTCGGGGAGGCTGCCTGATTCTCAGCCAGTTACATCCAGTCTCTGAGCCTCAGTTTCCCAATCTCTACCATGGGTATAACACTCAGGGTTGGTGGTGAGGATTAAATGAGGCAACAAAGATAGCAATGCCTGGAACCAGCTAAAAATAGTTGGCCACAATGAGTAGTATATATTTTATGCATACAGCCAAATCGCGAACCATCGGATATTGAAAGAAAGATTAATAAATGACAGAGAGAGAGAGAGAGAGAGAGAGAAAGGGCTTGAGGCACGGTGAATTTTCTGCTAAGGGGACCAGGCTTCGAATGTCACCTGTCCTGGGAAGTCGTTTAATCCCTGAGTCTCAGTTTTCCCATTTGCAAAATGGTAACAAGAGGCACCGCTGCACCTGCCAGGAGAGGGAGAGGCCTGGCACTGGCTCACGCAGATCTCGGTCTGGCCAGGCCAGCTGGCCCGGGCTGGCTTCTGTCCTCCCAGCACCTGGGGTCCCAGGGGCCCTGCCCCTCTGCTCAGGCTGCAGCCAGTTCTTAGACCCCAGCCAGCAGGCGGGCAAGTCAGGGCTAAACGGGCCCTACGACAAGAAGACCTCTCAAGTCCCATCACGTCAGCGCGCCCATCAGAGCCTCCCCGGCCGGCTGCTCCACAGGGCTCCGGCTCTCAGCTGCCTCATCTCTGGCCTTCTTGTCCCCCGCTGAGGTGCTGAGGTCACCGTTGGCAGAGCCAGCCCAGCCCCTCCACCCACTGTCCCGCCCTGCCCTGGCCGGGACCACGGTCTCCCCTCACCTGGAAGATGGAGCCGCCCCTATTTGGGCTTACGGTCTTCTTCTAGGCCCCGCCCACCCAGCAGCCAGAGGGACTTTTCTGAAACTAAAACCTCATCGTACGCCCCTCCCTAAAGCCTTCCATGGCTCCCTACTGCCCTTCAAATAAAGGCCTCACCTGCCTGGCTCGTCTCTCACTCACCATCCCCACCACTCCCTTTCCCTGTAGCCAGCCCGGCATCTTTCATTTCCCCAAAGGAGGCCATTTATTTATCCAAGAAGTGTTTACTGAGCACCTACTAAGTGCCAGACCTTATGCTAGGCAACAAGAATTTAGAGAAGGCCCACGTGGGCATGTCCAGGCCTCCAGGCCGGTCTGACCAGACGGGGCACGTCTCAGACAAGCAAAGCAAGGAGCACACACTGCGCAGGACGGAGCTGGTTCCCAGTCCCTTCTCCTCTCTCCTTGTTGGCAGGCCTGTCCCAGCCTCTGGATGACAGTCCCTTCCTGTAAGGTGGCGGGGAGGGGGGCGCAAGCAGAGCAGAGTGGAAACCGGAACGGCAGTCACTGCCCCTGTCATCGGGGACGCCCACGCCGAGCCGAGGGCTGAGGGTGGGCGGACGTGCACACAGTGGGGCCGACTCCAGCTCTGCACTGGCTGTGTGGCCCCTGGCAGCTCAGCCCGCTCAGGGACTCGGTTTCCTCGCTGTGACACGGCAGCCTCTCTGACTGTGACTCTGCTGCTCTCCAGAGGACCCTCTTCTCGGGCATGGGGCATCTTGTGGCCACTAGCCTCCCGGCCTTGTGTCAGAACGAGTCCCGGCCTCCCGGGGCGCCCCTCCTGCCCTAAGCCGGACTGGGCACCCTGCAGGCACAGACATCCGCTTGGGCCGCCAGGCAGCAAACCAGGAAGTGGGTTTGGAGATGTCCCTACCCTGGTTACACACCAGCCACCCCGGCGGGTCACTGGGCAGACGCACACGCGGGAGCCTCACACGCACGGCCCTAGGAGGTGTGTGGCATTCTGCCGTTTCCACGTGCGGAAACCACGGCTCCCCCACACCTGAGGTCTCCGGGGCCCGTGCTCCTGATACTGTGGGGTGTGGGTCAGGCCGGCCCAGGTCCCTGCGCCTCAGGACAGCTGTGCACCTGAGCCATGGAGACTGACGGCGCTGCAGTCTCCTCGGGCCACACCTTGTACCCCGTGGCCTGCGCCCCTGATCACACCACACCCCTTCCTGCCTGGGGATCACTGTGTCCATTATAAAGATGAGCAAACTGAGGCACGCCCAGACAGGGCTGGCAGAGACTGTAGGTATGGAGCCCTTGCTGCCCCAACTGCTGCCCATGGGTTCTCAGGCTCCTCTCCCCAGTTTTTCCTGGAGACACAAACTTCCAAGCCCGGCACGTTACCCAGGTCCACTGTATGGATGACAGTGGCGAGGGTGGAGTAGTGAGCACCCTCAGACCTGGTGCTGTGCTCAAACCACACATACCTATGACATCACTTAAGGGCAACCCCGTAGGGATGGGCTTTACTCTGCCACACTTACAGATGGGGAAACTGAGGCTTCAGGAGGCAGAGCCAGTGGTATGCTGATGCACAGTCAACAACTGGGTCTTGGGGTGGGGGTGGGAGTGGAAGCAGGTAGAGGGCCTTAATTTGCAGCATTTGCCCAGTCCATGGTATGAATATCCGTGCCAGGGCTGACTCCAAGCCACCCATGGCTTAACAACTGGCTCAAAAAACTCCTAGAAATTTAACAATTGGCTCCCATCACTGACACAAGCCAGCTCTGGCTCACCCTGTGCCCAGTGAGTCACCCAAGTTCATACTGGCAGGAATCCTTAAGTCAGGGTCTAAATCCCAGCGTTCAGCCTCTGAGTTCAGACTCTTCCCATAGCCCACCAGCACCCCTGCGAGGGCAGCTGGCCCCTGGGAAGGCCACCTCTCCGTCCCTCCGCAGGACCCTGTTACAGAAGAAGCCCCCACCCACCCCGCGCCGCAGACGCCAGGACGGGAGCTGGCGCAGAGCCCGCACAGGGACTCACCCAGGCCGGGGAGCCTGCTTCACAGACAGACGGACGGCACCGCCTGGGAAGAAGCACTGGGACGGTGTTCCCGGCGCTGTGCGGCCTGCAGGCCGGGCGCAGGCAGCAATAACTGAGCCGGCCTCAGGGGTCCCTTGAGACCTCGTTTTCCGCGGCTGCCCTGGTTTGTGCAGGAAGCGGGGAGCTGGAGGAGACGCAGATGGAAACCTGCACTCTCCGTCTGCCCCTCCTGGAGGGACACCTGTGCCCGCTGCTTCCAGAGGCCCTGGCCTGCCCAGCCCCACAGCGCCGGCCAGAGGAGGCAACGCAGGCCAGCCCCCAGACAGGGCCCGATGCTGGTGACCCCAGTGTCCCTAGGAGAGCCACAGCCTTCCCTGGGGCCCTCTGCCAGCTCAGGTCGTAGGACTCGGCCTCCTCTTCCTCACCAGCACAGCAGTTCCCAGCTGGACCCTCAGCAGGGGCAACCTGGACCTGGACTCGCTCTTCTAAGAAAAACTGATCAGAGTGAAGATTTTTCTGTCCATCTCCTGGACTCGGATAAGGACAAAGTTTCACCAAAGTAACCTTACAAATGGCAGCTCTGACCAGTGCTTAACGCAGGTGTTTCTGAGTACGTTCGGGACCAGTCTTCAAACTGCCTTCCCCGTCTATGTGCTGATTTTTAACATCATTGCGCACGCTTGTCTAGGAAGCTGTTCTGCACACGGCTATGACTGCCACACCCGTGCCGCGAGAATCACGGATCCCAGACAGTTCCTGGGTGAAGAAGATGCAGCTATTTGGCCTTCCGGAGACCAAAGGCAAGGCCAGGGCCTAAAACAGCAGCTGGGGCCGACAGGATGCCAGGCCCTAACCTTTGGTGCATCGGGTCTGAGATACAGACCCCTTTGAGCTGAGCTTCAAATCTCCACCCTCCTCTGTGTGATCTTGTGAGCCTGACAGTCCTATGTCATCGTGACTTTTTCCAAGTGGCTCCAGGGTGTGGTGCTCACAGATCAGCTCTGAAGCACCCTGGTGACAAATTTACCGAAGAAAGTCACAAGTGAGACAGGGCCAAGCACCCTGTCCTCCTGCTGCTCGGATAGCAGGAGCTATGGCGGTGTCTGCCACCTCGACAGACTCGGTGGTAGAGACAGTGCCGTGGAAGGTGCCAGGGATGACAATGACAGGACTTCCACTGACGCCCTACAAGACGCCAGACACTGTAGTGGGCACTTCCATGCCTCACGCAGTAGAGCAGGGTAGATAATAACACTGATCTCAGAGCCAAGAACCCAGCTTCAAATCCTGACTCTGTAAGTCACTAGCTGTGTGACTTTGGGGCAGTTATTCAACCTCTCTGTGCCTTGATGTCCTCATTTGTACGTTACGCTTAATGACTGGGTGAGTGTCAACTACCTCCTGGCGCTGCTGTACTTGCTGTTGCAAGCCTTGCCCAAGCTCTCAGAGCAGGTAAGTGGTACCCCCAGGTAAGCTTTGCACCCACCCTGTCTGACCTCCAGCCCCTGCACTTTCCACGCTGCCTACGGCCCATCATATAAGCTGCCCCGTCTCACCAAAGCAAACAGAAGCTCCTCCTTGCTGTTCTGGACAGAAAGTATGGTGAGCTAGCAGGGGTGTGCTTGGCTCTGCCATGCCCAGGTTATGTGTCCTCAGCGTTCTCACCTGCAAAATGGGCACAGTGCTACCTGCCCTCCCTCCCTTCTCTCCTTTCCTTTTCCCTTTTCCTTCCTTCTTGCCTCCCTCCCTCCCTCCCTCCCACCCTCGCTCCTTGCGCTTCAGCAGACGTGCACTGTGCCAGCACCCTGGGGCAGGAGTAGCTGAGGCATGAAGTGGCCCCTAGAGGCTCCCAGTTGCACCAGGAGTCAGCCACGTAAACAAGCACCAGGTGCTGTGGTCAGTGCTGTGATACAGAGGCGCGGGGACCCTGTGGGTGTGTCCTGGCCATCAGGGATGGCTTCCTGGAGGAGGCGGTGCTGCACCCTGCAAGGTCAGCAGGAGTAGACACCGCAGGTGGGAGGCATTTGGGCGGGAAGGGGCACGCGTGCGCATGGCTGGAGCACCCACCCCATGGAGGGTGGTGGCAGAGTGGAGGGAGGCAGGACCTTGACGCCAGACAGGGGCCTCCAAGGCCACCCCCTGCAAGGCCCTGAAGACCCACCAGATAGGCGGACTCGGCGGAGGAAATGCTGGCGTGTTTCCCGTGTCTCCTGTCTCGTTCACACCTTCAAGGCCCATCTGGTGGACCAGGAGGCGGGGGAGGGCCCTAACTCCGCCGAGGCCAGAAGGAGCCACTCTGGGCTAATGAGAACCACGAGCAGTTTTAGGGCTTCAATTACACACGCGGCAGGACGGCGCCTCCCCACTTCGGCGGGATGATTGGATTCCGCCTCCGCGATGTGGCTCCCGAGCAAAATATTAAGAAAAGGTGGAGCCCGGAGCAACTCTCGTCTGGCTGAAACGGGCGGGCGGCTCGTCCGTGGGGCCAGAGCCTCGGAGACAGAAGCCCTGGGAGCAGCGCACTCGGGGCTGGTTCAGCAGCAAGAATAGATAACAGCAAGAACTACTGCCCCGTTCTCCCATGGCTCCTCCCTTCCCGCTCCCCAAGTGTTTCATTTGATTAGAAAAAGCAAAAAGAAAAGAAAAAAGCAAAATTGCATTTAAATCCCTGCTCTGTTTCCAAGTGTGCAAGGCTGAGGAGAAACTCTGGCCTTGGACCGGCTGCGTGAGCCTGGGCAGGTCCCTGGACACAGCTGGTCTCACTTCCCTCATCTTTACCACGGGAGCCCAACGCCAGCCCCGGGCGCTGTGCAGGGCAGCCGGGCGCCCCCAGGGCTGTGCTCCCCACCGGGCGGTGGTGGCGGGGGTCTCCGGAGCAGGGACTGACCTGGAGAGAGTCTGCCGGGCCGCCGTGCACTCCCTGCCCCCCCACATGCCCCCACCCCGGTGGGACCACTGCTCGGTCTGCTCAGGGTAGGTTGTGTCCCGGTAGAGTTGCCAGATTTGGAATATAAAAATACAGGATGCCCATTTAAATTTGATTTCAGAAAACAAAATTTTTTAGTGTAAGTATGTCCTGTGCAATGTTTGGTATCTGCTCATACTAATAAATGATTGGTTATTTACATGAAATTCAAATTTTACTGGGTGCTGTGTCTTTCATCTGTCAGTCCTAGTACCTGGGTACCTCGGGAAACTGTGAAGTGGCAGAATTTCTGATTTCCTAGGCCAGCCACCCCGCCCACTTGACAGATGACCACACGAAGGCCTGAGAGTCGAGCACGAGAGCCGAGGCCACACAGCTAGGTGCAGCGCGACCCCGCCCGGCGCTCCTTTCCCGAGATAGTGGTGGGTGGAGCGTCGTGGGTATCCCTGCCCAGCAGGAGGCACTGCGCTTTTAAGCCCCACGACCGAACCGTCAGGGCAGTGGGGAGCAAGTGGCACGGCCTCGCCGCCTGCAGGGAGCTGGACTCCGAGGGGCTCAGTAACTGTACTGAGTAGCAGAGCTGGGATCCGAACCTGCTGCGGGCCCTGACCCTCGCTGTGCCCACCGCCCTCCTTAGGGGCCCAGCACTTGTCTCTACCAGGGGAGCTGGTGTCCCTGGAAAGGGACTTGCAGGGACTCCCTACCTTAACCACGAGGCTGAGGCGCTAGTGAGAGGGTGCTGGGCACAGGCTCCTGGGAGCTCTTTGGGAAAGGGGAGGTCCTTGCTCCCCCCTATACACGTTCCCCAAGGTCTGGCTGGAGGTGCCTTGACCTCCCTGCAGTGCAAGCTCCTGAGCATAGCAAGGAGCAGGCGCACGGAAGACACTCTGTAAGTGCACGTTGAACTTGCTCTTCCACAGCCAGGAAGGCAGCTGTGTAGACACTTCACCCTGCGGTACCAGAGGCCACTCCGGACCCACCCATCTGCACAGCACCTGGCAGACAGAGGAGCACCCACTTCCTGTGCCTGGATGAACGTTGGTGGCATCAATTGTGAAGCACATTCATCAACCTGGAGACTTAGAGGTCGGCCTTAAGTTGCCTACGGAGAAAGTAATCACCTGAGGGGCTTGTTAGGAAAGGATGGGCCTGGAGATTCTGAGTTGGGGGCCTGGGGCGGGGCCCGGGGATCTGTATTTATCAGGCTCTAAGAGGGGCCCTAAGGAGGCAGATGCGCACGGGGCAGCGGGGCTCTCCTGAAAGCACAGAGGTGGGAGGCATGGAAGAGCCAGGCGGAGTCAGAGCACCAAGTGCAGTGGGGATCCCATATAGAGGCGGCGACCAGGAGAGTGGGGGTCCCGGGTGCACTGAGAGGCAGGAAGAGGAGGGCCAGCTCTGGGGTCATGTCTACCCAGGACGAGTACCCTTCTGCCTGAGCCATCTGGAGCAAGTCATCACGCCTGTGGATGCCTCGGTTGCCTCATAGGCGAAGTGAGACCCATGGAACACAACCTCCTGCTTAGAGTTACTAGGGGAATTAAATGAGTTAATAGAGGTAAGGTGCCCAGAAGCGCGCCCAGCACAAAATAAGTGTGACATAAGAGTTCGGGGCTCTATCGTGGCTACTCCTGCCCTTTGCCAGGCAGCGTGTGGGAGCTGCTATCCATTCTTCCTTTAAAGCTCGAGGCCACCCTGGGAGGTAGCAACTGTTAGTGTTACCTTAGCCTCCCTGTTTTGCAGATGAGGGAGCACCACGAGAGGGGTTAAGGGAATTTCCGCAGGTCAGAAAGCTCCACCGAGCTCGGAGGGACCCCAGCCAGCTTTGCTGTTCCCACTGCGGCTGCCACCCCCGCCCCCTGGCCTGTCAGGCATGGGAAGTGAGGGCTCTAAACTGGTTCTCAGCAGGCATTCAACTATAGTTTGATAAACAAATAATCGGATGAATAAGTGAGCGAACAAATGAATAGGGGATGAAGGGATGAATGAACCACAGGGAGGATAAACTTTCTCTTCCAGCTCAAAGGCAGGAGGATTCCCAATTTAATTACCAGGAAGGGACCCAAGGGCAAGCCCATGCTGTGCAGCGACACAGCACTTTCATTACTGTTGATGGCTTCCTGGCCCATGAGCACACCCCCAGGTTCCTGGGGGTGATTAGGTGGGAAGGTCAGGGTCTGGGAAGCAGCCCCTCTTGCAGCCAGATGCTGACATGACAACATCACAAAAACCTCATTCACAAACCCAAATTAGTGACAGCCTGATAATCATATAAAAGAAGGATGGGCATATAAAGCTGGCCGCGAACAGGCATGACGGTGGGTAACGGCACCACAGAGGAGCGGTGAGAGTGCACAGAGGCAGGGTTTTGTCATCGAAACCCATTTGGTGGCTTATGGACTCAGCTCAATTCTTTGTTTTGTATCCTGGCAGCTATTTCTTTCCCCCTTAGTTTAAATATTATCATCCTCCTTAATAACATAGAGGTATATAATATAGCTTTTGATATATAAAAATTACAATTATCGTGATGAAACTTAGCATTTATGAAGTGCTTGTGCTGAGCCTGGCCCTCTTCTGAGCATGTTACAAGCATTAACATATTTACTTTTGAACAATTTAAGACATCCTTGCTTTTCTGTTGTCTTTAGGTTTGTCTTCCTGAATGCACCTGATGTGCCCATTCATCAAATTAACTCCCGTCAAGTCCCGACCGAAGGGATCCAACCCCCAGCCAATGCGGCCCAGCCCTTTCTACTGGGAAGTCAGCCTTTCATAATCCACTACCATTTCATGCATTTCACAGCTTAGAAGTATAACATACTGACACCTTCTTCGCCTTGACTTTCTGTTAAAATACTCATAACTCACTGTCATGGGGTCAATGATGTCCCCCAAAAGATATGTCCTAATATCTAATGTATATCTAATTAGGATATGTCCCATATCCTAATCCCTGGAACTTCTGAATTTGACCTTATTTGGAAGAAGGATCTTTGAAGATGTAATTAAGCCTCTGGAGATGAGGAGACCATCCTTGGATTATTCGAGAAGGCATTAAATCCTATGACGAGTGTCCTTATAAGAGACACACAGAGAAGACACGAAAGAGGAGGTGGTGTGGAAACCAAGGCAAAAGCTGAAGCAATGTGGCCATGGAGTGGAGGGATGCTGGTGGCCTGCTGGCAGGGGAGCATTCCGCCCGACTGGCCACTGCGGGAGCACGGCCCGCCAACGCTGCGACTCTGGGCCTCTGGACTGCGGGACTGCGAGAGACTAAGTTTCTGATTTTTAAGCCACCAAATGTATGGCAACGCATTATGGCAGCACAGGAAACTAATATGTTCACTAATCAGACATGAATGCTGATGGTGGGCTATCTGACCATAAAGCGTTTGTGGGGGTTGGACGGTAGGAGAGTCAGCAATGACCCAGGAAAACAGGACACTGCAAATCAGGATGAATGGATTTAATCCTCCAAAACTCCTGCAGGTTTTATGAGCATTTATTGGTGGAAACCCAACATTTAGAAGTCAAAGACCCTTAGACAAATGGATGGAAAGTTCTTAAACTACTTAAGAGCAGTAAAATAGACTCGAAGTACTTCCCCAAGGCTATAAAGCGAAATCATCACTTAGAGCTGTGCTGTCCAGGGAGGCAGCCACCAGCCATAGGTGGCCAATCTGAACCCTTGCAATGTGGCCAATCTGAGCTGAGATGTACTGTGAGCATCAAAACGCACCAGATCCCAAAGATTTAATATGAAAAACAGAATATAAAATATCTCATTAATAATTTTATATTGATTATATATTCTTAATATGTTGGATATGCAAAGTATTACAATTAATTTCATCTGTTTCTTTTTACTTGCATGACGGCTACTAAAAGATTTTAAATTACACATGTGGCTCTCATTACATATCCATTGCCCAGAACTGATTTAGAGGATGCTGAAAATCTCGTAATTATTGGGAAATTAAAAATTAAGGTGTATGTGCCCTTTGGTTGGTTAACAAGAAATTAAAATGCCAACAAAATGGCACAAGAGATCAGGATCCCCAAAAGGATGCAAAACGCCTCAAAAGGGGCCAGATGTTAGGTCAACTGATACTAATAGCAGTGACTTCTCATTATCCCCTTCCCCCACCCACAACTCCCTAGAGCTACAGCCTCTTTTCACCACGTGACCACACCCCCACGCTATCCTCTGCTGATTGGATCAAGTGGTAGCCACCCCCTTCTAGTGGCATCCAATCACCAAGCCACCCAGAGAGTTGAGCCAACCACATTTCTCTCCCAGGAATCTGGACGGTGCCCACTGGCCGTGGAGCAGTAAAGATTCCTGAGGTGGTGGGATGGAGTGAGCTGTGGGGGGTCCCGCTGAGAAGCCCAAGGGCAGTGGGTAAAGATGCTGGTGGGTAAAGAACACGGAGCCTGCCAGGGGTGTTGCTGTCTCAGGTCCTCAAAAGGATCCCAAGGCTTTTGTTTTTTAGGGATTACAAATATTCAGATTTTTTTATGAATAAAATACTTGTTGGCCGGGCACGATGGCTCACACCTGTAATCCTAGCACTCTGGAGGCCAAGGCAGGAGGATTGCTTGAGGTCAGGAGTTCAAGACCAGTCTGAGCAAGAGTGAGACCCCGTCTCTACTAAAAATAGAAAGAAATTAGCTGGACAACTAAAAATATATAGAAAAAATTAGCCGGGCATGGTGGCGCATGCCCGTAGTCCCAGCTAATCGGGAGGCTGAGGCAGGAGGATTGCTTAAGCCCAGGAGTTTGAGGTTGCTGTGAGCTAGGCTGACGCCACGGCACTCTAGCCCAGGCAACAGAGCAAGACTCCGTCTCAAAAAAAAAAAAAAAAAAACTTCTTGGGTTTTTTAACATAAAAAAATTGCCAACTGTTGCATTTTATTCACCACCCCAGAGGGTAAGACCATAGAGATTTAGGCAAACAAAGTAAAAGCACACAGAGAAGGCCATGGTTGGGATTAAAAGGAATGATCCAAGGGAAGGTAGCAGTCTATGTTCCCTGTGGCACCAGCGTTCTGTAGCAGCCATCGGTCCACTTTATTACATCAAACACAGGTTAATGGCACTATATAATAAAATAAGGGCTATGTTGTGTGAGTGTAATTAAGGCATTATTTTATAAAGAAACTTTATTTTTAAAATAAAGTTCTGCTTAAAATATATGCACATAAAGAAGGAGAAAGGCAAAACCAAACCAAACCAAAAAAATCTCACCTTGGCCTAAGACTCGCTGGAGTGCAGCTGACTCAGGCTTGACGGAAACTCACCGCCCAGGGTGGTATCTGAGCTCCCTGGAAACCCAGCCAGTGGTCCAGGCCCTGGGCCCCGGTTGCAGCCAACGGCCAACAGCCTCATCCTCCTGGTAACTGCTCAGCCCACCTTCCTCCTGAGGTGTGCCAGGAGCAGTCAGCCCATGGGGAGGGCGACCGGTGGGCTGGAGCATGTAGGGAGGGTCTCACTGCGTGAGATGCAAAGTGACATTGTCACTGGCTGTTGAGCAGCAAGAGGGAGGCACAGGGGCACCAGAGCCAAGACTCTGTGGTCACAGACCAGAGGCTGCACCCCCACGGCCTAGCCATGGGGACACTGAGATGGGGTGAGGGCCCAGGACTCACCCAAGTCGTAGGTGGAGGTGGGCTAGAGCTAGGAGGAGAACCAGGTCTCCGGCCTCAGTGAACACGTCCCGTTCCCCAAACACGCCATGCCCTTTTATCCTTCAAGCTTTTTTTGCCCCTACTCTTCCCTCTGTTTGGAATGCCCTTCCTGTCTTTTCTCTGGCATCTGTTTGAGGAAAGTTCCATTTTCGCCTCCACTTGAGGCCTTCCCTGCTTTCAGTGCTTAGGGAAATCTCTCTGGATGTAGAGTTTAAAGTAAGGAGGCAGCCCGGTGTCACCAGCTATATGACATGCGTGCCTTGGAGACCTTACTTAAACAGAGGCTCCAGCCTCACACCGCCAGGCAGGCTGGCACGGGAAGAGCGCACCTGCTCGGAAGCAGGCTCGGGCGCCTCAGGCCCATTCGGCGGCCCAAAGGCAGGGCCAGCCCGGTGGCCCCACCGAGCTAACCGAGCGTGAGCTGTAATTACACCGGCCTGCGAGCCTGCTGGGACTGGGACCAGGCTGGGCGTGCTTGTTCACGCAGGGCCTAATGAAGCATCCCGTGTTCCACAAACCTCGCCGTGGGATTTCACTAACCCTCTGCGCCAGGTATGCTCCAGCCAGCCGTCGCTGACGGACGGGACGCCCAAGCCCTGCCTGGGGAGCCGCAGTGGGTGCGCAGTGGGGGGCACGCAGAGCAAAGGGTCTGGGATGAGCAGAGCAGAGGCCTCAAGCGCCTGCCAGCGAGTGCGCTCTGGGGCCGAGTTCTAGATGGAAGGTAAAATGTCAGAAAGACGGTCGGATGGGGGCAGAGAGGCACGCAGGTGGCAGGTGCGGTGCAAGGAAAGGTTTGGGGGCAGGAACGTGCCAGGCGCCCGTGAAGAGGCTATTCTGGTTGGCCCGCAGGTGTGTGGACGGGCGCAACTGGTGAAAAGGCAGCACAGCGTAGCAGAGAGAGTGACGCAGACGCGGAGAGAGCCTGCTCTCCACTCCACTCTGCCCGAGTGAGGCTGGGCAAATCGCCCTCTCCCAGACCACCTACACGGCGCCAAAGCCCTTCACATACATTGACCTCATTTCATCCTGACAACAGCCTCGTGGGGTCGAGTGAGGCTATTACCACCCCACTTTAATGAGGATACTGAGGGTCAGAGAGGGTAAGTACCGTGTTTCCCCGAAAATAAGACCTACCCATAAAATAAGCCCTAGCAGGATGTCTAAGCATTTGTGCAATAGAAGCCCCACCCCAAAAATAAGCCCTAGTGACGGGCGTGGCCACGCAGCGCATCTGCACAATCCATGCATTTCCTAGTGGAGCGGGAAAGAAGACGAGCAGCCCTTCCCATCTGCCCCAGGAGAGCTGTAGTGCTCGACATGAGAGATCGGGGCCGATGGTTCTAAAGGAAATAGAGTCGCAAGACATTCAGGATGGAATTCAGGGTTTAGAGAGTTATGGTGATGTTCCAGAAGAATATATTCAAATATATTCACTATATTTGAATAAATGTAGATTGTTGTACCCTACTTAAAAAAAATAACACATCCCCTGAAAATAAGCCCTAGGGTGTCTTCTTGAGGAAAAATAAATATAAGACCCTGTCTTAGTTTCAGAGAAACATGGTAACATGCTCACAGTCACACAGCCGGGAGGTGGCAGACCACGCTCCAGCCCTGGTGTCTTGTTCCTCACCATGGCACCATCCGGCCTCACTAGGAGGACCATGCTGCCCATCTCTAGCACTGGTGTGAACCCTGGAGCTGACAGCATGGGGTGCCCACCCAGCCAGCTGCAGAAAGAGCAGCATGAAGGAGCTGCCTCCGCCCGGCCCTCTCAGCCTTCTTCCCATCCTTAAGAACCCCCAGTGCTGTGCGAATTCCACTTCTCCCCCTAAACCACCCACACTTTTGTTTCTGCCTCTGTTTAAGTTTTCAAATTTGTGTCCCTACTCCACCCCGACTTCTCCCTCAGCCTCTATCCCAGTGGCACTGCCATGTACGTACCTTGGCTAGCCATGTAACGCCAGCCTGGCTCAATTAAGGGGTGTAGGCCATTAATACATAATTATCATGGCAGCCAACTCTGACCATTCAGCTACATGCCACCATCTGGAAGCATTACTTACTTATTGTACCTCCTTTAATCCCTATGGTGACCCTATTGTTAACTGCACTCCCATTTCACAAATGAGGAAACTGAGGCATAGGGGGCTTAAGTAGTCTGCCCAATGTCACGAGTTTGTGACTCAGCCAGGAGTGTGCTCAGAAAGACAAGGGTGCCCACCACAGCCACCTACCTCATACTGTGCCATGAAGACCAAGGTAGACAAGGTCCGAGGTGCTCTGTGTTGGGAGGTGGGTTTAATCACAGCCATTTCAGGGGGAACAAAGATAAGCCCAAGTGTGTTCTAAGCAGAGGGCTCAAGGGGCAGGAGGGACCCCCAACTCCATTCCAAAATGCCCTTAAGAAATGCAGGATGTTTAATCAGGAGAAGACGAGACTCAGGGAAGATGAGGCTGGCTGTCCTCAGCTCTCCAGCAGGTCCTCATGGTTCGGAGGGAGCCGCTTGGTCTGTGTGGCTTCAGGGGCAATGCCTGCCAGCCCCTGAGTGGTAACTCAGTGTGACGAATGCATCTCAGTTTATGGACGAACTTAACAATCAAAGCTAAAGGTAGAATGGTAAAGAGGTAGTGAGCTCCCTGTCACCTTAGGTGTGCAAACAGAAGGTGTAGGTTCCCTCGTAGAAAATGCTGTAGAGGGAGACTGAAGCACCGATTAGGCATTGGTCTCCCCTGTCCCTGAGATTCTAGAACAGGGGTCCTCAAACTTTTTAAACAGGGGCCAGTTCACTGTCCCTCAGACTGTTGGAGGGCCGCTGGAGAGTGCGGCGCACATTCCACACATGCGCACTGTGGGCCCCGGACGAGTGGGCTGCTAAGCAGGACAGGCAGCGGCGGGCTGGATGAATGTCCTCGGCTGGCCGCTGAAGCCGTAGTTTGAGGACGCCTGTTAGAAGCTTGTGTCCCACACGAGCAAACACTTCCCAGGGCCTGGCCCCAGGGAGGACCATTCACACAGGAGCAAATCCTCACTGAATGATAAGCTCACTAAAAAGACACCTTTGGTAAAAGGTCAGTTTCAATGGTGTTATCGTAAAGTTAAAAAAGATGTTCTCTAGACGACTTCAGAAGGTGGTGACTATTTGCCAGTCAAAACCAGGCAGGAGGAAGGTGAGAGGATGGAACAGAGTATTTATTGATAAATGGTGTTTGGGGGTTGTAACCATTCATCTCACTGGCCCCTGGCACACAGCAGGTGCTCCTCACATGTTCCCGGCACACAGTAGGTGCTGCTTACATGCCCCTGGAACACTGTGGGTGCTCTTTACATGCCCCCGGCACACAGCAGGTGCTCCTGAAATGCCCCCGGCACACAGAAGGTGCTCCTCACATGCCCCTGGCACACAGCAGGTGCTCCTCACATGCCCCTGGCACAGAGTAGGTGCTCCTCACATGTCCCTGGCACACAGCAGGTGCTCTTTACATGTCCCTGGCACACAGCAGGTGCTCCCTAGATGCCACTGTGTGCCTGAATAAAAATTAAGGAATGCCCAAGTCACTCTGCTCCTGAAGGGCAGGGCGAGGGTTTGGACCCCAATCTGAGTGCTGCAAAAGGCTCCCGACCCAGTGCTTTTGTGCCTTGGAACTGACAATGTGTCTTCTCTTATGAACCTGGCAGCAACCGCCTCTAAAGCTTAGTGTTGGAAAGGCTGATTAAATACTATCGCAGACTGAACCGTTGCTCCTTGCAAAATCCACATGTTGAAACCTTCCTGAACAGACCAATAACAAGTACTGAAATCGAAACAGCAATAAAAAACCTACCTAAAAAGAAAAGTCCCCGACAAGATGGTTTCACACCTGAATTTTACCATACCTACAAAGAAGAACTGACTGGTGCCTATCCTGCAGAAATTATTCCACAACATCAAGAAGGATGGAATTCTCCCCAAAACATTTTATGAAGCCAACATAACCCTGATACCAAAACCAGGAAAGAATGCAATGAAAAAAGAAAACTACAGGCCGGGCGCGGTGGCTCAAGCCTGTAATCCTAGCTCTCTGGGAGGCCGAGGTGGGCGGATCATTTGAGCTCAGGAGTTCGAGACCAGCCTGAGCAAGAGCGAGACCCCATCTCTACTATAAATAGAAAGAAATTAATTGGCCAACTAAAATATATATAGAAAAAAAAAAATTAGCCGGGCATGGTGGCGCATGCCTGTAGTCCCAGCTACTTGGGAGGCTGAGGCAGCAGGATTGCTTGAGCCCAGGAGTTTGAGGTTGCTGTGAGCGAGGCTGACGCCACGGCACTCACTCTAGCCTGGGGAATAAAGTGAGACTCTGTCTCAAAAAAAAAAAAAAAAAAAGAAAACTACAGACCAATAACCTTTATGAATATAGATGCAAAAATTCTCAACAAAATCCTAGCTAACCAAATCCAGATGCTTATCAAGAAAGTAATCCATCACAACCAAGTGGGCTTCATCTCACAGATGCAGGGATGGTTTGACATACACAAATCTATAAATGTAATTCACCACATAAACAGAAGCAAAAACAAAGACCATATGATCCTCTCAATAGATACAGGAAAACCATGTGACAAAATTCAACACCCTTTTATGATAAGAACGCTTAACAAAATAGGCATAGATGGGGCTTACCCAAAAATGATACAAGCCATATATGACAAACCCACAGCCAACATCATACTGAATGGGGAGAAATTGAAAGTATTCCCACTTAGAACTGGAACAAGGCAAGGATGCCCACTATACCTCTACTTCTATTCAACATAGTGCTGGAAATCCTTGCTATTGCAATCAGACAAGAGAACGGAATTAAGGACATCCAAATGGGGGCAGAAGAGATCAAACTCTCACTTTTTGCTGATGATATGATATTATATCTAGAAAACCCCAAGGATTCAACCAAGAGACTCCTTGAATTGATAAATGAATTCAGTAAAGTCTCAGGATACAAAATCAATACACACAAATCAGAGGCGTTCATATACATCAATAACAGTCAAAATGAGAACCAAATCAAAGACTCAATTCCCTTCACAATACCAACAAAGAAAATAAAGTACCTAGGAATATATTTAACTAAGGAGGTAAAAGACCTCTACAGGGAGAACTATGAAACACTGAGGAAGGAAATAGCAGATGACGTAAACAGGTGGAAAACCATACCATGCTGGTAGGTCAGCAGAATCAACATTGTTAAAACGTCTATACTACTGAAAGTGATCTACAGAGTCAATGCAATCCCTATTAAAATATCATCATCATTTTCCACAGATATAGAAAAAATAAGTTTACACTTCGTATGGAACCAGAGAAGACCCCATATAGCAAAAGCAATCCTAGGCAATAAAAACAAAATGGGAGGTATCAATTTACCAGATTTCAAACTATACTACAAGGCAATAGTAATTAAAACAGTGGCACTGGTACAAGAACAGGGACATGGACCAGTGGAACAGAACAGAGAACCCAGATATGAAACCATCCTCATACAGCCATCTAATCTTTGACAAAACAGACAAAAATGTACACTGGGGAAAAGAATCTTTATTCAATAAATGGTGCTGGGAAAACTGGATAGTCACATGTAGAAGACTGAAACAGCACCCACACCTTTCACTTCTCACAAAAATCAACTCACTCCGGGTAACATACTTAAATCTAAGGTGTGAAACTATTAGAATTGTAGAGGAAAACATTGGAAATACTCTTCTAGACATTGGCCTAGGCAAAGAATTTATGAAGAAGACCCCAAAGGCAATCACAGCAACAACAAAAATAAATAAATGGGGCCTGATCAAATTAAAAAGCTTCTGCACAGCCAGGGTAACTGTTACGAGAGCAAACTGACAACCTACAGAATGGGAGAAAATTTTCACAAGCTACACATCCAATAAAGGGCTGATAACTAGAATCTATTTAGAACTCAGGAAAATCAGCAAGAAAAAATCAAACAACCCTATCAAAAAGTGGGCAAAGGAGAGGAACAGAAACTTTTCAAAAGAAGACAGAATAATGGCCAACAAACATGGAAAGATGCTCAACATCCCTAATCATCAGGGAAATGCAAATCAAAACCACAATGAGATATCACCTATCTCCAGTGAGAATGGGCTTTATCAAAAAGTCCCAAAACAATAAATGTTGGCGTGGATGCAGAGAGAGAGGAACACTCCTACACTGCTGGTGGGACTGCAAACTAGATCAACCTCTGTGGAAAGCAATATGGAGATACCTTAAAGAGATTCAAGTAGATCTACCATTTGATCCAGCAATCCCATTACTGGGCATCTACCCAAAAGAACAAAAGACACTCTATAAAAAAGACATCTGTACTTGAATGTTTATAGCAGCACAATTCACAATTGCAAAGTTGTGGAAACAACCCAAGTTCCCATCAATACACGAGTGGATTAATAAAATGTGGTATATGTATACCATGGAGTACTATTCAGCTACAAGAAACAATGGTGATACAGCATCTCTTATATTTTCCTGGATAGAGCTGGAACCCATTCTACTAAGTGAAGTATCCCAAGAATGGAAAAATAAGCACCACATGTACTCACCAGCAAATTGGTTGCACTGATCAACACCTAAGTGGACATATAAGAGTAACACTTATCGGGCATCCGGCCGGTGGGAGGGGGAGGGGGGATGGGCGTATACATACATAATGAGTGCCATGCGCACCATCTGGGGGATGGACACGCTTGACGCTCTGACTCTGGGAGGAAGGAGGGGGAAGGCAACACACGTAACCTAAACATTTGTACCCCCATATTATGCTGAAATAAAAAAATAGTTAAAAAACCAGTTGTATAAGGAAACCAAAAGCAGGCAGTTGGGTTGTCAAATGAGTTTGGCATCGTCCACTCAGCACCGTCCCCAGGATGCGGTGACAGCATAAGACTCCAGGCAGACTGAGTCTCCCAATGAAGCAGAATCTACGGTGCTGCTTCTCATCCTCTGTAATCAGAAAGCTCTGGCAGGGATGAAAAGCCAAAGGTATGACCCGTCTCATACTGCTGAACCAGTTCCTAGAAGCTTTATTGTACACTAAGACCACGGCCACCATCTCTTGGTCCAAGGCATTTCACCATCAGAGATAAATAGGTGCCCAGTTCCACCTGAGAAGAAAGGGTCTCAGCACGCAGGCCAGCTCCCACTGAGGCCAGGTGTGGGATGAGGGCCAGCTGCACCTGGCCGCAGCACGAGGGTCTAAGAAAGAGCCTTTGGAAGGTGCCCTGCCACAACTGACACTGAGGCACAGAGAGGACAAACATCTCATCCAGGGTCACAGAGCATGTCAGCAGAAGTCTTACTCCTACCTGAATGCTCCAGTGTCATCATCTTAGGGTGCTACCCAGAGCCCAACTGATCATACCACCTTGTACATGGGCCAAGATCAAACCTCGGGATGTTAATTCCCATTTAAGGAGTGGCCACACAAATCCATTTCCTTTTCCTTGAAAATAGGCAGCACATAGGCTGAATGAATGCAGCCACAAATACACCTTTGATGAGATGGTGCTCACACCTGCCACCTGCATGTCTCACCTGACCCCCACAAAACCCTGGCATGAGCACTGTGATTTTCCAGAAGGAAGCTAAGGCCCAGAGAGGTGAAGAAAGTTACCTGAAGCCACACAGCCCGCAACAGACATTTGGCTCCAAATTCTGTTTTCTCTGCTCCACTTTACTCTTTGTATCAGTGAGAGGTTCAAAGGGACCCAGGGGTCCAGGATGAGAGGTGACTTCCCTGTGGGACCTCCTCACCCCAGAGTGCTAAGGAGAACTGGCTTGCAGAGTCTCAGTGTGAGGAGAGACGGAGAGACAGAGGTTCCCAATGGTCCACTGACCTCAGAGGAGCGTGAACACCCACCCCAGACAGGGCTGGAGCCATAGCGGCAGTGATTATTTCATCTAGAGGGCATATGTTGACAGAGTCATCGAGAAGAATCAGGCCAATTTTGTAATCTGTTCACTCCTTTCAACAAATAACAACTGTGTGGATGCCTAATCCTACATGTTTTCATGTAAAAATCAAAAGGGGAGGATGTTTGTCAGTGGCTTCCCATAACCCTGAGGCACTCGGATGCCTTGCGGAACCCGCCCCTGGGTCTGGGTTTCCGGGGAGACTGTGGGTGGCACAGGGGCTCTGTGTGCAAGCCCAAGGGCCAGCTGGCCTGGCAGGGAGAGGAGGTGCCCGGGGAGGGGAAGGCTTGACGAGCAGCTGTGTTGTGCTGGTAACAGCTTCCCCGCAGCTGGAGGAGGAAGGAGTGCTCCAAAAGGGAGCACCTGCCGATTTCCGTGGTGTAAACACTCCTACGCTGGCCAATTTCAAATTCCCAGCAAGACATCCACTGGCTGGTAAAACTAGAAAGTAAGCAGTCGGCCTCACGAGCAAGTAGAGCTGGCTCCAGAACACCACTGTATGGACCTGCCTCCCAGGACAAAACCAGACACAGGCCCCAGGCATCCAGGACCCTCCTCAAAGGGGAGAGCTCAGGGTGGGACCAGGGCCCCCCAGAGGGTAGGCCAGCACCCACCCTGCCACTTCGTACCCCCAGCGCCAGCCCGGCCTGTGTCCCCGAGGGGCTGAGTTTGAAGTCCATGGAGGGGACACTGCTCCATGAGGCACTCCCTCCCTGGGCACTCCTCCCTGCCTCCCTGGGCACTCCTCCCTGCCTCCCTGGGCACTCCTCCCTCTCTCCCTGGGCACTCCTCCCTGGCTCCCCCTGCCTCCCTGGGCACTCCTCCCTCTCTCCCTGGGCACTCCTCCCTGCCTGCCTGCCTCCCTGGGCACTCCTCCCTCTCTCCCTGGGCGCTCCTCCCTGGCTCCCCCTGCCT